>JAHBCN010002516.1:0-90132 GCA_019359885.1 Listronotus oregonensis
AAAATGTAATTAATGTGAAGTGTATCCTGTAACTATAATTATCCCTTTTTGGGTAAAAAATATTAACGGGGGGGCCCAAACTAACGGACCCCCAAAATTGGTATAAATTTTGGATTTATTTCATTCAAAATTAAGGGAGCGAAACCTGAATAAAAGGTGACTTTACCTTTTCAAGAAAACCTGTTTCTCAATTTCCCGACTATTTACGTAATAATTTGTCAATTCTGTGTATAGATTCTTATTTTACAAAAATTTTACATAAATAGGGGGTTCCCATTTTTTTTTCGTTGTCAAAATATCAAACTATTATATAAAATCCAATCAATCTTATGAAAAAATCTTTAAAACATTTTGTAGGACTAGCTCTGCCTATCCTATTTTGTGGAGAGTTTATTTTTTTCATAATCTATTTTACCCACCACCACCTGCTATTTTTGTCCTACTGTTAGTAATGGTACAGTAGCACCCTAAATTGACATATTTAAGTTGTAGATCTACAACATCCTATTGACCATTTTGGACCATACTGTGAATAATTTTTAAAAATATATCTCTTAAACAATATTTAAAAAATAGCTTGTTAGTGATAGGTTATACCCATAAGTTTTTTCGGCATGTTTGACGTGAAGGATTCGGTATACCCTATCACAATTTCTGTAGGAAAAAATTTTTTTTCTTCCTTTTCATAAAAATCTTATGGTGGAGCGATTCCGTAAGTCTATCTTTTTTTTTTTTTTTGGCTAACCAGATCAAACCTGTTAGGTTTCTTTGAGTATGTCCCGGGCAATGAAATCGTATTTTACGACATTTTTTTGTGGTCTCGAATTTTTTAAATTAAAAAAAAGTGTTTTTTTTTTTAACTTATAAAAAAATTGATTTTTTTTGTTTCCACCGCCATAACTTTAAAACTATCAAAGATACAAATTTTTTTTCTGTCAAATTAAAGCCCACACTGTGCGCTTTTAACCTTATAAACAGTTTGGGCACAATTCACTTTCATTCCTCAAAAAATCATATAAACTAAAAAAAAATATTTTTGGTTTGTTTCACCAACGATAAGCTTTTTTATTTTTGAAAATATTTTCATACATGCAGCGAAGAAAATATAGCCAAATAATAACAAGTTTTTGAAAAAAAATTTTTCCTAGAGCGTATCGTTTAACAGCGATTTTTTTTTCAGACGTAAAAAGTATTATCGGGACCAATACCCCCATGCGATAGCGTGCCATTAGTAGTGGTGGTTGTCGAAATTTAGAGTGTGCTTATGTATTTAAAATTTTAAAACAATGAACGAATTATTTGTGAAAATTGTGTATGATGGATACAAATCTGTTTAAAAGACCTAGAACAGCTATTAATTCTAACCGCTGGTCGGGCGACCACCATGTCACAAGTGGTCCGCGGAGAAATTTACTAGTCCGCGGACAATTTTCGATCCGCGAAAAAAAATTCTTTTTAAAAAAAAAACAATAATAACTATATTTTGGTCCGCGGGCCAAAAGGGTTTAAAACGTGACCTAGAATACAAGGGTTTTATCATTACTATTAAGTGCTGAAAAAAGGCAGGACAATCTAGAAAAAAAAATTTGTCAAAAAAATGATATTTTAAATGGCGAAATTAAATAAAATATTAAAGACTGTCGTAAAACTTAAGATTCTAAAAACTATTATCTAATTTGCAATCAGACAGTGGCGCCGCGCCGGTCCTTCAAATTATTGTGACACTAAACTTAAATGCGATAGTTTTAATATTGAAACATGTGTTTTTTGCAGCAATAGTAAAAAAAAAAGAAGAAAAGCTATAAAAAAATCTGTTTAAACAAGTTTTAAATATTTTAGGTACCTTCATAGTATAGTTGGTACCTTTATATTAATTTATATTTTGTACTGAAACAAAATCGAATTTCAATTTTTTCCTTATAAATCCTGTTTAGGGGATTTTTTTTTTACAATACTGAATCTTTTTAGGTAGTAGAAAAGCTACCTATAAAAAAGTAATAAAGCTGCCAGGAATGGAAACGACATTAATATGATATCTAAATTACGTTGCTATAAAGATTTATTTGCGTTTGATGAAAATATCATAAATTATGTTACAGCCACTAATCTTGAAAGAAACATAAAATCGCACAAAATAGGAAAACGGTTTCCGAACCTACAGAAAATAGTTGGCAATATCTACCTTTTCTGCGAGTATTGGTAGTGATGTTCAGATAGATCTTTACTTCCAAAGAAATGCCCCAAAAATTTTAAAATTTATTAAGAGCTGCTGCCATAATACGTAGTGCAATGGCTTTATGTCAACAAAATTGAATTTCCAACATGTACTTGTGTGAAAAAAGAACTAAAATGTTGTAAAGTGTAAATTTTGTTCCTGCAATATCATTATTAAAGATTTTAAGGCAGAAATGGATTAAATTTACGTAAAATGCTACTAATGAAGCGCCTAAATAACTACTTACATATTACATTTTTGGGTTGAAAAAATCACCCACGGAATTGGATGATTTTTAAATTTGCAATGAAAAAATTCTTTAGTATTATTATTTAAGGCAAAAAATGCGGATGATGTAGTTTTCACCAAAAAAAAGTACAAAAAAATTCTAAAAATTGGTCATTATTTGACATTTTATTTAACTATTTACGATTTACATGTAATAAATTCATGCATCGCTTCAAGACGTTTACAGTGTTGCTAAACGGAAATATTATTAATTTATAATAAAAAACTTTGCCGTTACCATAAGGATAATTTTCATTAAATCAAAAATATTTGAATTTCAAAGCATTACAAATATAATTAGGGAAAATAAAAAACCGCTTTAACTATATAAAAAAAAATCAATTTAACGAGAAAAAACCAACCGGAACTAACCAAAAAACTAGATCATAGTTTGAAAGTTGTTGTTTGTTAGTTCTGGTTAGTTTTTTATATAAAAAACAACCTTCAATAATAACAAATTATTACAAAAAGTCTGGCAACATTGCTTATTCAAGCAGCATTCAGACATGTCAAAGAATAGCTTCGTATCATCTCTTTATATGGAAAAAAATAATTATATATTCCTGTTTAAAAAATACCTTTAACGAAGCCCTAGTTTATATTTAATGTATGTACTATATTTCTCAAATTTAATTAAAAGACACAAAGGATCCGCAATTTTTTGTTGCTAAAAATGTTTAAAAAATGAAGTTTTGAATCTATAATCAAAAAATAACGAATCCCGTGGGTGGTTTTCTTTACCAGCAACCAATAAAAAAAAGTTGAATAAACCTACTTATTAGGTGGGTAATTAATAACAATGATTGATATTTTTATATGGGTTTAAAAATCTACCCACCTGTTTTGGATATTTAAATTTTTTTCTTTTCTAAACAACTTAAGCAGCCCTTAGATCTGCGTTTAAACCTGTTGATACAACTTTAACTACCTACTACACTTCCACCGGACCGTAAGATCTTTGTAGTCGGCCGGCTCGCTAAGCCCAAGCGCGCAAAAATATGACTTTGGCCGTAAAAAAATATTACTGACTGAATACTATAAAAGGAATCTAAAAAATTTTTGTTTTAAAAACTTTTTTTAAACATTAGCTACAATTTGTACGCAGCATGTATGTATAAATTTTCAATAATAAACTTTTTTCTCGATTGCCTAAAATTACGCTACTAAAAATAACAATTTTGAGTTTCGTACTATTTTAAAAATTTAACAAAAAATATCAGCTTCAAGTGGGACGTTGTTTGAAGCGCTATTGTTCTACTTTAATCTAAAAAATTAACTTGATAGCATGAATATTATTAAAGATAGAGCAGTGGAGAAGTTAAAATACGTGTTTTATTGAAAACCGATTTTTTTGGGTTTTTCGAAATAAAAAAACTCTCGACCACTAAAAAATGTCGTAAAAAGTGATTTCGTTAAAGATTCCTTATTAAAGAATCCCACTAAGTCTGGTTTGGTTCTACGCCGGTTTTTTTCTTCTCGATAACTAAGCGACTTTTCTTCCAAATTTTACTCCACTATTAACAAAATATGTTAGATTCAACCTGTTAGGTTTGTTTAGTTGGTAGTTTTAGGTTGTTATAAACCATAAAAAAAAAGCCCACTGGATCCCGGTCTATATTCTGCTCTTGCAATAATAGTAACAAAAAACATAAAAAAATACTATAATAAAATTATTATTTTTATGAAATTATACAAAAATAGAAAATAAACTTACTTGAAAACATTGGCAACATCTTAAACACAATTTTCGTAGTTTCTTTTCTGTTTTAAGTAATATAACATATATATCTTATAACGGTTGCCAATGTTTTCAAGTAAGTTTATTTTCTTTTTTTATATAATTTTATCAAAATAATTATTTTATTATAGTACTTAAAAACAAATAAATGTTATAAGAAATAATTTTTTATATCTTTTCATGTTTTTGTTATTATAATTCAAGAGCAACTGCTTCTTTATAATAATTTATGAAAAAAAGTATAATTTGCAAAAATAATATATAAATATTTTTATTCTGGAAAAAAGCCAAAAAAAATTTCTTTTAATTAGGTTTGTAAATGTCAAAAACTGCCATTTTAAATCTTCTATTTAAAATTTCCAAATTTTTGTGTAGGTTTCTTAATTAGCATCACATTGATTTTCGGAAATAAAGATGAAGAATTTTAACACATCTTCTCATTAAAATCTTTAAATAAGGAAACACACCTAACATAAGGTGACCAGACGTCCCGCTTTTGGCGGGACAGTCCCGATTTTTCACAATTTGTTCCGCGCCCCGCGACCTTTTTCGAAAGTTTCGACTTTTAAAACTAAGTTAAATTAAAAAAAATATATATAATTTAAAAAAAACTTTTGGTAAGCTTAAATATTGGGCATCAGAAAAAATTACAGTAGAAAACAAATGGTTAGAAATATTTCATCATTTCGAAACAAACTATGTCCATACAATAATGTATTAAAAATTGTGGAATATGCGCTATCTTTACCTGGAACTAACGCTGCGACTAAACGCGTTTTTGCTACAGTAAATCAAGTCTGGACATCAGAAAAATCAAAATTAAGTGTTGAAACTTTGAAAGCCATTTTATGTATCAAATATAATTTGACAATTTTTGTGAAGATTTTTACAATATTTTAAAAAATGACAAAAATCTACTAAAACAAATTCACTCAAATAAAAAATATGTCAAGGAATAAAATATTATACATTTTTTTATATTTATAAATTGTACTTGTGTTAAAAATAAAAAAAAATATATTACGATATTATTTTTATTCTGTATGAAAATTTTTGTTGATACCCCTCCCCCATCCTTTAGAGTTGTCCCGCTGTAAAAATCTGGTCACCTTAACTAACATGTGATTTTTAACCAAAACATGTTGTTTTTCAGGGCCAGAGAAACAACATTTAAATAAAACATTTTTTTTCGTAACCGTAGGGAGTGGTATCCAAAAACGGGCATAAATTTTACTTGCATTTATCTTAAAAGTCTTGATTGCACGATCTTTATAATTTTTTAATATGTTATCCCTGAGATAACCCTCAAAGACTGTTAAATGGGAAATTTTATAATTTTTATTCAAAGTGTCTTACAAAAATGAATTTAAAATTTTAACACATATTTATATTCCGCAAGCAGAAAAATTATTAAACGGTACTTGTAAAACTTCCTGTTAAATTACAATAAGATGTCCCATTTATAAGTTGCTTAAGGTTATCTCAAGAATCACATTTAAAAACCTTATAAAGATCTAGCATCGCAAGTTTTGGAATACAGCTCAAAATAATGTGTCATTTAAGGGCGGTGTTATGTTGATCTCAGAAACAACATATTCAAATTTAAAAAATATTTATCAAATACAAATTTAGCTTAGAGTTACAGCACTTAAAAATGAGACTAAAATTATATGTGTTTCGTGGCTCGGGCTCTGTGCTAAAATCTTTAACGCTTGATTTATCATCTGGATTAGGTAGTATCATTCGTATCGTAGTTACCATTTGTAAGTATAAAAACTAAAGATGATCCGGATTTGTAATCCGATAAAAAGGAATCGATTGCCTGGATTCGATTCCTTTTTTCCTTAAAAAATGAATCGTGATGCGAATTGGTGATTCGATTCCTCTACGTGGATCCGGATCCGTAAATCGATTCCATTTTTTAAGGATCCGTCCCAGTTCTAACTAGTACCTATAATCGCACATTTGTAACGATCGAAGATAAGTGAATATACCAAAAGCACAACAATATCGCAGATCTCTAAAACTTTTCACCGCACTGCAACACTGCTTTAACACGTTACCCCGTAGTAGTTTATCAAAATTTGTGAAAAATTTAACATTTAATTAAAAACACTTTTAGATCAAGTCATGATAAAAATTGAAACGGAACTGATTGCGGCAATGGCCGATATCCTTTTTAAACCCGTCTAAAACAAAGCATGTGTTATAGGGCCAATACCCATTGAACTTGGTCGATATGGGACCATTGTCTTGGGGTTTAATGAATGAGCAATGAACACACATACTTTTGGATTGGTATAGTTCAAGCAGCTCTTAAATTAAGAAGAAAAATTGTTTTTTCACGCTGAAAAATAATTGTAAATAATTGTTTTGGGTTTCAACTAGAAATGTTTAAATTTTCTTTAAAAAATCAACATTTAGTGTAATCCAACATTTTAAGATTCAATCTAATGGCATTTTAAAAAAGATACTCCTGACAGTGTTTTATGCCGAGTAAAAAATATCTCAACAAAATCACTCACGCAAAATAAAGGCAAAGTTCCTATCTAAAAATCTCGGTCTTTGATTTCGACGCGACATAGTTATATTCTCGTTAAACAACTTTTTCGAAACGCACATCAGTAAAAACGGTTATTCAACGCTTCCACTAAAATATTAGCCGAAATATTTATATACCTTATGGTCAATACTCAAGAAATACCTTGTCCACCCCTGCCATTATGAAATAATGGGTTTACCCAATAACAATAGGTAATAAAATCGTTAACGGTTTATTGGGGTATTGTCCGTCAAAAGCCATAGCGATATACAGACTATACTGAGAGAAATTAGACAAAATCCTGGAAGTTTTTTATCGATCCGTTCGATGGCTGAAAACTGGTAAAGTAAGCTAGTAAAAACGTTTTTTTTATGGAAAGTTTATTTATATATTTTTATTTTCTGCTTTTTTGGGGTGTTTGGCCATTTAACCCTATGATGGAGCCGCCACTGCCTTATCCATCTATTATTATTTGTATTGGGTTAGGTCACAAAAATTTTATTAGTCCAGAAAACGAACCATTTTGCTAGCATTTTTTTCAAAATACATAGAATGACTTGGAATTTTGACAGTAGGTAGGAAATAGTCCAAGGATCAAAATCTATATCATGCCGAAGGGTGCCTTTACCTTGGGGGTTGTTGCCAAACCATCTCGGGGTGGATTTTTTTTATATTTTGATCACAAAAATCGATAGAAAAATTACTTCTAAGCAAAAAATGTTCTATGCATTTTTTTTTGTAAAATGCATACTTTTTAAATTATTCGCGATCGAAAGTAAACATTTTTCGTCGTTTTTAATCGGTTCTTTGCAAAAAACTCGATAAGTATGCATTTTATCAAAAAAATTGTAAATAACAAACTTGTAGTTTTTAAAAAACGAATAAAATTATTTTTTTGTAATTGCTGTGGGATCAATGCAATCCACGTTGAGGTTTGCTAAAGGTTAGCTGTTATTCATCAAACACAAAAATTCAGAGTTTTCAAGGCAAATAACGCAAAATCTGCGTATTTTTCGAGGAAAACAAATAAAAACTTCTTTGAAGCATGTGCAAAGACCTATTTTTTTTAGGTAGGTATATCTACATCATAAAAGTTAATAGCATAATGAAGATTTTGAAGAAAAGGGTAAGTTGTGCTTAATCCCAAATTTTCATGCAAAACACTGTGATAATATTTAATTTTTTGGGGTAGATATTTTTTTTCTTAAATAATAATAGGGGTTGATTTTTAAGGGCTGAAATATTTTAAATAATGTTTTAGAGAAACAGAATACTACTTTCTTAACTTATTTAAGTCAAATTTTACTCAACTAAAGCTTTATTGTATGGTTTTATAGGTTTAAGCAATAAAGGGTCGTTTTCACCCCTAAAAAAAAGTGCGCCCATTGGCAAAGTGTAGATTTTGAAGAGGAGGGTGAGTTAGGCCAAATCCCAAATTTAAAAATTGCCAGGTTTTGCATTTTTTTCATCTTCGTTTTCTGGACTATATCTATTGTGCACCAAAAACGCAGACATGTTTGCGCCCATAGTCATCATTTACCTATAAGCAACTCGCAGAATAATGGATTATTTACATTTGTGGGCCTTACTATTGAAAATAACCTTAATTGGGATAAATAATTATATCCATAGCCTCAAAAACTTCGGATAATTTGATTAGGACAAATATTTTCTCTTTTCTAATCTGTACAGGGTCTCTCAAATTCGATTCCAAACTCGGAAACCTGAAGAGATACGAGGTCGATTAAATGAAGAACTTTGATGATGATCAAAATGCCACATTAAAAATTTCGAATAATGTCGAAGACTTTTGGAAAAAAAAAAACAAATATCTGCGATTTCATTTTTATTTTTTTTTACTCGATTTCATTAGAAATTTCACATTCTTGATGCTACTTTTTCTGTTCTACAAGACAGTATTATTCGACAAAAAAAGTACCAATAAGAATGTAAAATTTATTTTGTTATATCTACTCAAATAAAGTCATAAAAAATAAAAAGGAAATTGCGAATATTCGGGTTTTTTCCAAAAGCGTTCGGAAGTATTCGAAATGTTTAAACTTTTAAGGAGGCATTTTGATCAGCAATAAATTGCGCAACTTTACATCGACCTCGTATCTCTTCAGGTTTCCAAAATCCCAATGATGAGGCTTGATGTAAGACACCCTGTACACTAGATATATACCTGTACCCCAAATCAGACCCTCTTTACAATACCGTTTTCATAGCTGGGAAATTATATCTCCTACATCACTTAGCATTCTTACTTCCATCCCAAGAAGAGAAGCTCCTTTTCATTGGGTTTTTGGATTTATAAAATCTCTCCTCGGTAGCATAGTGGACAGAGTCTGCGACCCTGGTTCAATTCCTTGTCGGGAAATATATTAGGTAGCAGTATCGCGTTGTCTAAAAGGTGCTCTGAAATGCAGCAAGTTTCAGTGATTTGACAACGTTGACAAATGGCTTAAACATCAAAAAATTTGGCACCCACTGTACTCTGGTACTTACGCATCAATCCTTATTGGGCTGTCATAAAGATAAAAAAGCTGGTCTTATTAATTAGCTTACTCTAACAAGGAACAAGTTTCTTGCCCACTGACTATAGAAAATCTATCGCTCTTTTATTGGTATTTTCAGGGCTTCTGTTTCGAAGAATTAGCCAGTGTAATTTTTGCTCTGCAGCTCCTCTCTAAATTTTTAGGCTTTCTGTTAATAAACTACCTCTTACTTTACTTAAGACCACCCTCGGTACGACAGTACTTAGGCTTCAAGTCTTCCTAAATCTCCCAAGATAAAAAAAAATATTGAGGCAGATTTTTTCCTGGACTGTACCTCAGCACATCGGCCATTTCATAATTCTCCGTCTCCTTTTAAAAAATTACCATATACCAGTTTTCAGCGAAAACCATAACGGATTAGATAAGGACAAAATGATAGTATTATATAATGACCCGAAGTGAGAAAGAACCAGCATAATGTGTACGGGTTTCTCTTTTTCGCATCCGCAAAATATAAATATTCAAATGAGTCGGCCCATCATGTAAGATTGCATGGCGTGTTCTTTCAAATGCTAAAATATGCAGATGTAAAGGGGAGGGAGCATGGGCTCACTGGCTCACTGGTAAAATACAACTCTCAATGTGTGTAGGTTTGTTTGGTTTTGGGTGAAGGGGCCTACTATAGGAGTAGCAAGTTAAACTGTATGTCACAAAATATTGTTTGTTACTTTAACTTTAAGCGTTGATTGAAAAATGGTTTATTTTTCAATCAACGCTTTAAGGTAGTTTACTGGTAAAACGGCTATTCTTAAGAATTAAAAAAATTGAAATAAAGGGTTAATAAAAGTGCCTTTTATTTAATTAAAAAAATATTTTTTTTTTATCGACTGTGAACCAAGGAAGTTTAAAGGGGTATGGAAGCCCAATACCGTAGAACAAAATTGTCCAGGCGTGCAGGGCAGCGGGAATAGGGGGATTGGCCCCGCGGAGTTTGCGCAATGAATAGTAGGTCAGAGCCGGACTTCCATAATTCTTTGTTATTATCTATAAAGTTGACATCATCAAATGTCAAATTCAAGCATTCACTGTTTTTTTTTTATTTTTTGCATAAAATTGTTGGTTATTAAACGATACTACCATAGAATATTTAAAATTATTGTGTAATATTGGATTTTATATCGTCTGATATAATATGGAAAGAAGCCTTCTATTTAAATGGTCGATATTTTTGTGAGTTTTGTGTTTTTACCAAAAATCTTTGTAAAAAAAAGAAAAACACGATTTTTTAAAATAAATTTCAAACACTGTATGATAGTTTCATGAACTTATCATTTTGTTGATAAAAGAAGGGCAAGATAGTGTAAATGAGTTTAATCCAATCCTAAGATTCTGGTTGCACATTAAAAAGTAGAAATTTTTATAACTGCTTTTTAGATATATATTTTTCACTAATAACAAACATTCATGAGACAGAATAACAGTGGTTAAAAATGTTTAGTAACCTTTGGTACCTAGGTAGCCATTGTAACAGTATCCGTTAAATATTATGTGTCTACAGTATGTCGAGCTGAAAAAGTTGATAATGTAAGTTTAAGAAACCAAAAATCTAATTTCTCTTTAAACAAATACAGAAAAAGCAAAAAGGAACTTTAACATAAAATTGTATTTATTAAAATTTGCCTGGTCTGCCCAGTAATTAATAATTTTGATCCTTTAAAAGAATGTACTAAATTATTAAATGAAATAAAATTACCTTAATGTAAACCTTATTTCTTTTTAATAATCCACAGAAATACACAAACATTGTGGAAATCATCTAAAAGATAGTTAAGATTGCCTTACTTTTCTCACTGCTATTTCCTACGGTATTTTCATTATTCTATTATTCATAATTGATATATTATTATTTTTTCGGTTACTTAACGTTACGTCTCATAAGAAGCACCTAATTTAAATATAAGAAATACTTACCTAAAGTAAAAAATGCCGGGTATGTTACGCTTGGATTTGCAAGACAAAACCATACAACCTCTAATCATTTTGTTACGATATTATAAGTAACAAACAATAAACACAAAATTATATTCACAATTTAATAAACAATAATCACTAAAATAAGGTTTTTATCGTTCCAAAAAACTTCCGCAACCATAAAATATAAGTACTCACACAAAGCAAAACAATCGAAACCAATACGGCGCAAAGGGCACAAACCACAACGAAAATGACGAATGATGAGACGACGACGGTTAACGGTACAGCGCGGATATAGTTTCATACGCGCCGCGCGCGCCCTTGCACCAAAAACCTTAGACAACCTAAGACCAAAAACGGTACTACGGCTCTCATAAAAGTATAATGTGTTGCCTAACTACACACTGATTTATCAGTGTGTAAGTAAGGAAAAAATTAAATTATTTCGTGGAATTTGGTTATTGCGCAGAATCGACGGGGCCAACTCTGACAGTTATTTTCATACTGGGCTGGACATTTTTTGATCGAATGGGCCATAGCATTGGGCTTTTATACACCTTTAAACCTCCTGGCTGTGAACCCAGATATTAACAATTAAATTGTGCATACTTAACATTGTCGATATCTGTCATGTATGAAAGCCATGCATTTATTTCGGAATAGGTCGAAAATGGTTCTTACGAAATTTTTTAAAAACTAATGTAATATTTAAATCGAAATATTAGAAAGTTAAAAAAAAAAACACTGTTTTTTTTTGCTGTTGTGTTAAAAATACAATGATTTTTGAAAGTTTACATAGGTCTGTTTGCTATTAAGAAAATGGTCTACACTTTTTTTTTATGTAATAGCTGTAATGAAAGGTGTATTTTGAGTCTAGGTGGGTTCAAAAAGCGTAAAATAGTGTAAAATAGAGCTGAACAGATCTCATGTGTAGTGTCTACAGTCTCCTACAAAAATGGTATTTTCAAGCATTGAGGACCTCTAACTTATGGTAAAGCGTATTTGATCTTATTTGGAACAGCGCTAAATTTGTGGTCCATTCAAAATAGTGCATCACGAATTAAACTAAAATAAGAAAAAAATAATGACCTTTACTGGTACTAGTCCTGGCCCGTTTACTCACTTTTTGTTAGAGAGAGATGGGCGAGTTCGGCGCGTATGGCATGGAAGAGACGAATATAAAATATGTCCATCCGAGATCGGGGCATTGAATTGTGGACGGGTCGGGGTATACTTACAATAAGGCGATAATCTTGAAAAATAAAACTTAAGGATACAAACTCAAAAAGTCCAAAACTTTGAAAAATAATAAAATCAAAACCTTTATACGACAGGCAAGATTTACTAATGAAAGTAGCTTTGATTATGGGGATTACTGGAGATTGTAGATGTGATGAATTAGGAGATTTAAAAATTGAAGATTTTCAAGACAAAGGAAATTATTCATTTGTTGTTTGCCAGACACTAAAACTAAAAAATAAGAAGTTTTACTTTTCTTAAAGAAGGGTTTCAACAAACCCTGTTTATTAGTGTAAAAAATAAATTTCTTTGCTACCAAAAAACACCAGCCACAGCCGCTTTTGTGTCTTTTATAAAAGTGGCAATTGTACAAATCAGTGTGTGGGTATAAATACCATGTCAAAAACTCCCTCAAAAATTGCTGCGTATTTAAACCTAAAGGACCAAGAACTATGCACCGGCCACTTTTAAAGAAGATCCTCCGTTACCCTACTAGCTAATGCGGGGGCCAACATGACAACACATAAGTGCTATGGAGGATGGAAATCATCATCAGTAGCGGACCACACAGTCAAGTAGTTGTGTCGGTCTAATAGAACCATCGACCTCAACTTCCAATGAAAACATAGATAATTTGACAATAAACAACTTATCCAAAGCTATGTCGTTTTCATGTAATATTAGATCTGTTCGTTATCAAATTCATAGTAGGACAGAGTAGGTAAGTAGGACTAAAAAGTGGAACTAGGTGTAAATAAGTTCCGTATTTGATTTTTATACCAAACGTGTTTTAGACTTACTTCAGAAATTATTTATTTATTTATGTATTGACTTATTTATTTAATTACTTAACGGATACACCATTTTTACATTTACTTACACTAAAGTAAAAACATAAAATTAAAACTAAATATAGCTAATATTTCCTAACACTATCATTAGCCTCCCAGAATCAGACCTCTCAGCCCACTTCTAAAAGCATTAACAGACAAGCCAAAGAAGTCTAAGTCAGGAAAACTATTTACAGACTTTACGATCCGGTTTAGGGACATATTCTGAGCATATAAGGTATTATAATGCTTAGAAGACAACAATGGTGACATTCTTAAACTTCTAGGTGGTATATAGAAATCAATACCACCCAATATGTCAGGTGATGTTATGATGTTTTGTACAACTTTATAAAAAAAAGAGTAGCTCAAAATATTGTCTACGGTCTTCCAGCCTCGTTATTCCATGATATGCCCTCACCTCATCCAAGTTTAGCAACAAACCTTCCTGCGCCATTCGGAATCTCAAGTATTTTAAAAATTTTACTTGGACTAGTTCTAAACGTTTTTAATGTATCTCATAATAGGGACTCCAAATTAAGTAACAATATTCCAATGCAGAGCTCACGTAACCTATAAATAACATTTTTAAACCACACAAATTATTAAACTCATTTGACATTCTTGTGATCATACCTAACATACGGTTGCTCTTAATGACTGTTTTATAGTGATCCATATAACGGAGTTCACTATCCAGCCACACTCCCAAATCTTTCACCACATTTACCCTCCGCAGTTCAGCACCTCCAATACTGTACTTAAAATCTATTACATATCTTTTGCGACTAAATATGATGTATGAGCACTTAGACACATTCAGCTTAAGGTTATTTTTTTAAGCACCATTCTGCCAAACTATCCAAGTCCCTCTGCAGTACCTTACATTACTTATCAGACCTGACAACTCTATAGAGTTTTAAGTCGTCAGCAAATGAAAGATATTTAGAGCAAAAATATTGTCCAATGTCGTTCACCAGCAGCTGAAACAGCTTCTCGCCTAAATGACTTCCCTGTGGCACACCCGAGACGACGTTAATCTTTGATGAAAGAAAGCCAGACATTCTAACTTGCACGTACCCTGAAGGTATGAGGATATCCACGAATAAAAAGGTGCTCTTACGCCAAAAGATCTTAGTTTATTCAACAAGACAGTTAGATCCAATAAAACGAATGCCTTGCTAAAGTCTGTATAGACTGCATGTACCTCAAAACCATCATCCATGGCTGCACTAATGTAGTTTGTGTACACAAAAAGATTGGTATCGGTAGAACGACGTTTCTCAAACCCATGCTGTTCTTCAATGATAATATTTTTAAAAGTCTTTAATGAGGACATAATCATCACTTCCATCACTTTGGGAATAGCAGACTGTGCGACTATAGGCCTATAATTTTTGATATCACAGTTGGGTCCTCCCTTAAAAATGGGTGTGAGAAACGAGTGTTTTCATTTGTTGGAAAAAACACCAGTAGATAGAGATCTGTTGAAGATGAAGGAGAGCGGCTCACAAAGTGACACAGCACACTCTCGTAATACGTTATTTGGTAACATATCTGGACCAGCACCCTTTCTCACATCCAAGAACAACAGACACTCAAGCAGACATTCAAACCTAACCTTGACTCGACCTATATCAACCTGAAAATTACAGACCATTTGCTCTTGCTTATGGCTTTTAAAAAACATGACCACCAAAACCCTGATAAACGGAGTTAAAATGGTCCGCAAAAAGCTCAGCTACTTCTTGCCCTCCAACTGCCTGCCGATCACCCAGATACATTGTTTCCTGAATATCAGTACCTTTTTGAGTTTTTGATCTAGCAAACTTCCAAAAAGATTAATATTTCCCCCCATTTGTTATTCCACATTTGAAATACAGCTACTATAGCATTCATTCGTTAGACCCTTACATTCATTTCTTAAAATACTAAACTCTGTATAGTATTGGTGTTCATTTATTGTTTTATATTTTTTATGTGTAACTTTCTTGGCTACAACACAAACAAGTCTACTGCCTGAAACAAAATTCTATAAAATTCGTCAACAATAGTATCAACATTATCTAAACATTACAAATCAATTCAATTTACTCAAAGCAAATAAGTATTCATAGCACCATAGTTAACTTTATTAAAATTATAACGATATTCATGTTCAAGGACTCTTTAGTTATGTTTATAAACAAACAACTTTAAGTTTTGTAGTAAAAACGCATTTAACTTTACTAGTTCGAGAGTTATATCAATTAAGCGAAAACTAGTTTATTCCAGAATTCATACCAAACACCTAGTCCCAATTTACACTGACGATAACAAACGGTTTATTGACAAAAAAGTGTAAAATAGAGTACTCTATTTCTGGATAACAAACATACCTATTAATTTAAATACCTGTAAAAATAACGATAAGAAATAAATAGTATATTACATACCCAGGTGGAAAGTGATTCATTTCTGTCGAGAGATGCGTTAGTAGACCGAGGCGTAGCCGAGGTCTACTATACTTCTCGAGACAGAAATGAAACTTTCCACCGAGATTTGTATACTATTTTATTTACAACTACTTTATTCATTTCCTATTATTTTAAATTGAAATTATAAAAATTGATTCAGTAATAATTTTATTAGGCCGTAATTTGTATCGTTGTCATGGTAACGGGTTGTCAAAGTGTCAATACACACAGTGTAAGATAGACGCTTTAAATTTGAATAGTAATTTGTTTTAATTTCGCAAATCCAAAAAAATGTTATCAGATGAGGAATTTGAGTTTGCTGCTACTCCATCAGAAATTCGAGAATATTATTATTATTATTAGAATGCGTATGTTCGTGTGTCACTATACCATTTTAAAATATCAATATTCAATGAAATTACAAAAAAAATTACTTTCCAACCGGGTGGAAAGTGAGCACTTTCCACCCGGGTGAAAAGTAGAAGTCAAAAATCGTCAACTTTCCACCTTTCAAAGATAGGTGAAATGTCATTATTACATGCATGGCTGTAAATAATATATATTTTAGAACAAGAGAGTAAGTTATAAACCATAAGCCATTAGTGGGTTATGGTTTATAACACACTAGTGTCTTTTTTAATAGTTTACCTGCATAAATTGGCACAAATAATAACTCTTATAACAAGCAGTTGTTGGATAAATGATTTTAATTTAATCTCAAACTCCTAAATATGCTGATGCCGGCCGCTTTCTCACATCGTAGGGCTCTTATTCCGATCTGCCACCCGTTGTCGCGTAACTTTTTACACGAACAAGGGACGTCGAGGAAAGCAGGGGGCCTTCATTGCTGACTACGCCCCTCATAAAACTGAAGGTGAGGGAACAACCCTAAAAACGACCATTAAACCAACGCGCTGTAGCTTACTACCATGCCTAGGGTAAAGGGTAAGGGGGGTGAGGGTTAGGCAACGAGTTTTTTAATGACTCTGCTGAAAGTTTGGCCTTTGATGTATGATTATGCAATGGAGGAATTTTTAATAAATGCGTACTTACCTGATTTTATTATTTGTGTTTGGAAGGGATAAAATTATAATGTATTTTAATATTTTATTTAAAAAACAAGAAACATGATATTTTTCCCATTTAGAACAAGCCTTATCTGTTTATAAAACAAAAATAAAATTTAATAAAGTGCCAATTTTCGGTAAAACAACAATTTATTTATTTAACGTTATGTTGAAAGTACACTTATGACAATTTGAAACAATAAAAACTGGTAAAATTTCTCTTACCGACAGAGCCGGATTTAGGACTGTGGACTTGGGCAGATTTTGTGTGGGGGCCCTACACTATTTACTATTCAAAACAAGGTCCTCGAGAACGAGTAGTTGTTTTTTTTTGCGAAATCCGAATCTGAAACTTGCTTTTCCAGAAAAGTGGTCAGAAAATTGTTATAAACTATTTAATTGTTTAATACACTGTAGCTAGTAAACTAGGTAATGAAGATAGAAAAATGTTCTCAGATGCTGTTTTGTTTCTTATAAAAAAAGAAACAAAATGGAGTTTTCTAAATTAAAATTTGTCAATCAGAACGGGAGATACTGCAAATTAAATGCAAAAATATTGCAAAATAAGGATTTGGCTTCTACTCAACGTAGAAAGCGCCACAGCCGCTCGTTTTAAACTTAAGGTCTAAGCTTTAAAATGAAAAATGATAGACCCCCACATATTACTATAAAAAAGTGACAGCCTCCTCAACGGATTATTTTTGACAAAAAAAGCAGCGTAATTTGTTTAAAGGCATTTTCAACTAAAAAATATTTAAAATATCATTGACTGAAGTTTGTAAATTCCAAGGTGAAATCATTCTTGTGCTCAAAACTATAATTTTGAGACTATTGTGGTGGCTTCTTTCTTGTGGAGGCCCCGGGGCAGTAGCTCCGCCTGCCCTCTCCCAAATCCGGGCTTGCCTACCGTTTCTTTTTGATGTATAATATCAATGTGTTTGGTGGTAAGATTGGAGTTGCCGGAGGAGTCTGTGGTGCTGGAATTTATAATTTTTTTGGGTATTTGACATTTATTTTGCACGGAATCTTTAATATAACACTTGTGGGACCCCCACAAAAAGGGGTCTCCACAACTCCACACAATAATCCCCTTATTTAGAAAATTGTTTTCATTTCATGCAAACACATTTTTATATTTAAATATAGAATTTTATTATAATCTAAACACATTACATTATCTGAGTGAAAAATACAATGGTGTTCAGGATAAAATTGTAAAACACAAATAGGCTTATGTTGTGGATTCCTTGTGCCTTTTACTATCTTAATTTATAGCGGAGTCACCTTAGCCCAAAAAATGTTAAAACCTCGGAACCCAGCGACTGTGTATAAAATTTAAAATAAACTATTGAACTTAATAGTTTATATCCTCTATAAAAATGTTTACCCCTCAAAAATTGCCGCTTTTTCCCTGGAGGTGAATGCCACCCCTTCTCGGGGGTGGAATTTTTTTTATCAACAATAAGTACGGAAGTGAATAGATTGACTAATTCTAAGAAACTTTTGTTTTATAAAGTTTTTTCCGAAAGGCATTACTTTTCGAGTTATTCGCAATTGAAAATGTCAATTTTTCAACCAAAAAAACACGTTTTCAGACGGTTTTTCGCAAATAACTCGAAAAGTAAGCATTTTATCGAAAATATCATTCTTACCAAAAATGTAGGTTATAAAAAAAACAACAAGAATGGTGAGCTTATGATGTCCAAAAACCCAATACAAACGGAGTTATAGCCTGTTAAAGGTTGGTTCTTATTCGTCAAATGCAAACATAAGTTTCAACGTAATATAACCAAAGAAACGATACATTTTTCGGGAAAAGCTCATTATACCTTTTTTGAAGTACTTGAAAAGACCTTTATTTTTGTTTCTTACAAAAGTCTTTACCACTAAAATTAGGCGCGTTATGGCCAAAATAAAGTTGATCTCTATTTTTTTTGGATGAAAAAAATGTGAAAATCATCCCCTAATTACCACCCTAATTGAAAATAATCTTTTTTACTTTACAATTCACTTTATATTTGTATTTGTAATATGCTCGGGAAGTTTGACCGGTTTAAAGTGCATATTTAAAAAAAAAATGAGCTTAAAGTAAAAGAGACATTTTTTTAATTTTGAAAAAATAGCTTTTTCTTCAAAATAACTCAAAAACCCTTAATGATGCTTAAAATTTTGTAGAATACAAAATTGTAGGTTTTTCTTTACCAATAATTTTCGTTTTGTTTTTGTTTACTTATCATTAAGGGTTTTTGAGATATTTTGAAAAAAAAGGCTATTTATTTCAAAATTACAAAAATGTCTCTTTCACGTTAAGCTCATTTTTTTCAAAAATATGCACTTTAAACCGGTCAAACTTCCTGAGCATATTACAAATACAAAAATAAAGTAAATTCTAAAGTGACAAAGATTATTTTCAATTAGGGTGGTAATTAGGGTTGGTTTCACATTTTTCATAAAAAAGAGAGATCAACTTTATTTTGGCCATAATCGCTTAATTTTAGTGTAAAGACTTTTGTAAGAAACAAAAATAAAGGCTTTTTTTAAGTACTTCAAAAAAGGTATAATGAGCTTTTCCCAAAAAATGTATCGTTGTTTGGTTATTTTACGTTAAAACTTTTAATGTTGGCATTTGACGAATAAGAACCAACCTTCAACAAGCTATAACTCGGTTTGTATTGGGTCCATGGAAATTATAAGCCCACCATACTTGATGTTTTTTATAAGCTATATTTTTGGTAAGAATGATATTTTCGATAAAATGCTTACTTTTCGAGTTATTTGCGAAAAACCGTCTGAAAACCTGTTTTTTTTTAGTTGAAAAATTGACATATTCAATTGCGAATAACTCGAAGAGTAATGCCTTTCGAAAAAAACTTTATAAAACAAAAGTTGCTTAGAATTAGTCAATTTATCCACTTCCGTACTTATTTTTGAAAAATTCCACCCCGAGAAGTGGCATTCACCCCAGGAAAGAGCAATTTTTAGGGGTAAACATTTATAGAGGATATTAACTATTAAGTTCAATAGTTTTTTAAATTTTATACACAGTCGCTGGGTTCCGAGGTAATAATCTAAGGTGACTCCGCTATTAGTGGCAAAAACTAAAGTCGAATGTTGTCCTGCTGCGATTGCATTTTTTGATTTCTAAGAGGAACTTAATGTGTTTTTACTTCATTTACATATCGACACAATTTATTAACAGAATGTTAAAAACCTGCATTTTCAAACGATGGCCACAGGAGAAAAAATAATATTGTTCTTAAAAAAAATACTACTCCATGGTCATCTAGAAGTAAAGCCTTTAAAGTATTATTGAAAAATTACAATTGAAATAAAGCAATAAGAATTTACAATTTCAGAAGACAACAAGCAACAAGTAAATACTTGTAGAGATGCAAATAAACTGCTCAACAAAAAGATCGTACCGTTTAATTTTTAGACCCATTTTCAAACTGCAGCTGTAACTTTTTTAATTATCTAAAACTTTTTTGAATATCTAAAACGAAGTTTAAAACCGCATTTCTTCTACTTTAAGCTGTATTGCATTTAACTTTAGTAAGATGAATATTATCCTTATATACAGGGTGATCAATAGAGTGCTGCAAAAACCAAAAAAATCGAGTGTGTCCCATTTCAGTGGTAATTTTTTTTGGTGGTTATAATATGGGTTGTTACTAAGGTCATAGTAATATCTCTAGACGTTTATGCCAGTTTTTGAATTGAAGACCTCTGGCTTGCGATGCACTTGTAAACGTCAAATTTTGGTAATCAATTCTTTAAAAAGCTATTACTGGAAAATGGATTGACGGATTGCAACGTGTGTTTTATATTCGGAAAACTCATTTCATGTAGATTTTTGTCCTAAGGACTTTTCGTTAGGTTATAATTTTATGAGTATACGGGCCAACAAATACCAAAAACGTAGCTGATTTAGAAATCCTAAATATAGGGTAAATTATTAAATGCCAAAGGGACCATATGTGTGTATTTTGTTTTAAAAATGGCCAAGTTGAAGTTTGTGTCAATATCTCGAAACGATTTCTACCGTTAATCGATTTATGCTATTTAAGGGTCTGTAAACTTATTCAACAAAAATGCGTCGTTATTATGGCATTAGGTCTGAATGATAGGAATTTCAACAGCGTCTTAAAGTTTGTTTAATTTTGTGCCATTTTGGATAGCAAAATGTTTTACTTATTGGAATAATATTGTTTTTTCGATATTCCTAGACGTTGTTGCAAGTCTTTATTATTAAAATCCTAAATTAATGTAAATTTAGGATTTTCCAGTAAACCATTTTACACATGTTTTAGTAAACGTAAGTTTTTGGACACCGAAATGTACTAAAAAGAGTTTCAAGCCTAACAATTCTAATCTAAAACATATTGCGCAAACAAGGCCGTTCTGTACCTAATGTTGCGGTAATTATGGATGCCATAGTAAATTTAAAAGCACTTTATTGATCACTCCGTATATCAGGGTGTACCATACCAAATAGCCTAATTTATGATTAAAAATGTTTAAAACTTTAAGACGTTGTTGAAATTTCTACCATTCACCTAATGCCATAATAACGACGCAATTTGCCAAATAAGTTTACAGGCACTTAAACAGCATAAACTTCAATTTGGCCATTTTTAAAACAAAACACACACATATGGTCCCTTTGGCGTTAAATAATTTACCCTATATTTAGGATTTCTAATTCAGCTACGTTTTTGGTATTTATTGGCCTCGTATACTCATAAAATTATAACCTATCGAAAAGTATTTAGGACATAAAAAAATCTACATGAAGTGAGCTTTCCGAATATGAAAAACACGTTAAAATCCGTCAATCCATTTTCCAGTTATAGCTTTTTAAAGAATTGATTACCAAAATTTGACGTTTACAAGTGTATCGCAAGCCAGAGGTCTTCAATTCAAAAACTGACATAAACGTCTAGAGATATTACTATGACCTTGACAACAACCCATATTATAACGACCAAAAAAAAATTACCACTGAATTGGGACAAACTCTATTTTTTTGTTTTTTTGCAGCACTCTATTGATCACCCTGTATATCATGATAATATTCATCTTACTAAAACTAAATGCAATACAGCTTAAAGTAGAAGAAACGCGGTTTTAAACGTCGTTTTAGATATTCAAAAAAGAAAATTTTTAAAAAAGTTACAACAGTTTGAAAATGGGTCTAAAAATTAAATGGTACGATCTTTTTGTTGAACAGTTTAGTTGTTATAAGCAAATCTGTTTTTGGAAACGGAAATATTTGCAATATTTTGGAATTAAATATTAGAGAAAAAAACAGCACAAGAAATATACTTCAAAATCCAAATATTGACCTTAATTAAGAAGTGGCATCACTTAGGTCACTTAACGAATTTATCAAATCAATACGTTATAACTTTAGGCAGAACCAGACATTTCTACCTATAGAAAATGACAACGGAATATTCGACTTACACCACTGGATTGTGGAAACGCCCCGGGGCTAAAATAATACCACAAGAGAAATTGAGAAGTCAAAATTTTACTTCTAAGATAGATCAATTTATTTCTTTTTTAAAACAGAGCCTTTTCACTTCTAAATCCATTCATTCTAATTTTGGGTTTCTACATCATGTGGAAAATTTAACTAAACTCACTCACTTAAACTTGTTAAAATTTACAATAATGATTCAGGTGAGAACTTACCTGTCGATTTTGTACCATTCGTTGAATTTTTCACTACATTAAAACAGAAATCGGCTTATTAGATATAAGCAAAAAACTTTAAATTAGTGATGAGCAAAGCAAGACCAAGACCAAGACCGAGGAAGTCTTGGTCTTGGTCTTGCAAACCTGGTCTTGGTCTTGGTCTTGCACTACCCGGCCTTGGTCTTGCTGCAAGAGTCTTGCTGGTCTTGCTTTTTTTTTTGGTAGTAATAATTTAAACTAAGCAATTTTGAATAAAATATATTTTTATTACTTGATAAAAAATAAAAGAAGGGACTATTTTTTTTACTTTAAAATTTTAAAATATATCTATCAATTTTAACCATACACGTACATTCGAATTATTTGATTAAAAAGCATATTTTAAATGTAGAGAATTATTCATAGAACTCCATTTTGGGTTGAATTAAATTGTATACATTTGATGGCATATAGAAACATTTAAGTGATAAAAATTATTTATTTTATTTTTTTTTTGAAGAAGCATATAAAATTAAAGCAAATACAAAACTGTGTACTGTGTGGGCACAAAAAAATAAAGACTTTTAATTTTTAACAGATGTGAAATTCCCGTGAAAATAATTCGATATGTGAACAATTGGTTTCTGATTCAAAAAAAGTTATCAAGAAACTTTTTAGTTCATACGAACGATTTATCTTTAAATTAGTCTAATATTTGCCGTACAAAGTTTGTACAAATATTTTAATAATATCCTGCATATACAAGGTGGCTTAATAGTTTGACAAGGCTTGATATCTCCAAAATTGTTCCTGATAGTGAAAAATTGAACATACAAAAATTATAGAAAAAAAGAGGTTAAAATGTGAAATTATTTTTTATTTCAGAATTTTTCAAAGAATTCACTACCCCTCAAGAAAATTTCCTTTTTTTTAGCTTTTAACCTAAAATAAAAAAATAACTATCGAAAAATCCATTTAAAAAATGGCCACCCTGTATATTATGCTGGAAATAGTCAAAGTTGTCATATAGGAACAATGAGGACGTATGGATGATTTTTAAATATTACTTTCGATTTGACAATAATGACGTCATTATTCTTTTGGCATTGTTTTGACTTTTCCGTCTAAACAGGAAGTGATATTTATATTCCATTTATATAAAAAGTATTCCTATTTGACATGAGAAATATATATTTTTTAATCCATTACTAATAACAAAAAAAAACATAAGGAATATAAAAGTAATTTTCAGCTTCTATAAAATTTGTACCCCTGATTTTTCTCCGTCGTGAACGGTTTTGGATATTTCAAGCTTTGTCGGACCATTGAGTCACCATCTCATTATTTTTAAATTTTTTTATTGAATTTACTTGTTATCGTTGTTAGAGAACTATATAAAAGAACAGAAGTGATCGATTTGATTATTCTCTTATTAAAAAAACCTGTTACTCATTGAATAACCACATTAAATTTTTTGTCATATCTATATGAAATACCTCGGTATATTGAATATAATAATTAAATATTATAATATTTAAAAAAGAAGTGCAAGAGTCTTGCAGGTCGGTCTTGGTCTTGCGTAGTCTTGCACTCCTCGGTCTTGGTCTTGGTCTTGCATACTCCGGTCTTGGTCTTGCAAGGGAAAAGGCGGTCTTGGTCTCGGTCTTGGTCTTGCTGCAAGACCAAGACCAAGACCGCAAGACCAAGACGCTCGCTCATCACTACTTTAAATATACAGGTTGCTAAGAGAAAGGAATGTGGATGATGCGGTTCCAAACGTTGAGGTAACATTTCGTTTTTATTTAGTTTTAATCACAACTAACTAATTGCAGTAGAAAAAATCGTTCTCAAAGTTTAAGTTAACTAAACATTGACTTCTCATCAAAATCTCATCTCTCTAAATGAGTATTAAGCACGATGTTTTAAAGGAATTATATATGTCTGATACAATCCAACCAATACTTTAATTTGTAATGGGAATTATTTTAAAAATATATTTGTTAAAGTAGAGTAACTTTTATTATTTTTTTTAAATGGAAATATGTAGGACCCCCACAAGAAATCTGCCCAAGTGCCTCCATAGTTCTGAATCCGGCACTACATTTGGCCACAGTCGAGAAGCGCCAACCTCCATGGTGCTTCACAGTCAATAAATCAACTCCAGAGTCAGGTATCTCATAAAATCATCGTATGTCTTTTCATAAATTAGTCTTGATTTTTCTGGCAACACCTGTAGGCAGACTTTCCCTGCAGCTTTTTTCGCCAACCTCCATGGTGCTTCACAGTCAATAAATCAACTCCAGAGTCAGGTATCTCATAAAATCACCGTATGTCTTTTCATAAATTAGTCTTGATTTTTCTGGCAACACCTGTAGGCAGACTTTCCCTGCAGCTTTTTTCGCCAACCTCCATGGTGCTTCACAGTTAATAAATCAACTCCAGAGTCAGGTATCTCATAAAATCACCGTATGTCTTTTCATAAATTAGTCTTGATTTTTCTGGCAACACCTGTAGGCAGACTTTCCTTGCAGCTTTTTTCATTCCTGGATTATTTCGGTTGATTTTTTAAATCTAAAAACCACTTTTTTGACACACACCACATGTAATTATTTTTTTGGTAACTTAAAGTTGCTATCAATTTGATACAGGGGGTAGCAATAAGATGTGAAAGTGCAAAATTTTTACGAAAAAAATCGTCATCGATAATATGTCAGCCATTTTGGCCACTTAAAGTTGAACCCCTAAGGTGTCTAAATCCAAAAGGGCTGACAGGTGGATACCAAGGGCAGTAAAACGGGGTCAAATTATCCTGAGCGCTTACTTTATACAGGGTGTTTGTTAATTGGATGTCAATATTTAAAGGGGCAATTTTTGGGTCCATTTTAAAAAGAAATTTTTTTATGAACGTATGTCCTAAACGTCTTAAGTTTTGAAATATAGGGTGGTAAATTTTCAAAAATAGATCATTAATTATTAATATCAGTAAAACCACTTTACATATTTTAATCAAATTTGGCATACATGTACTATGTATCAAAAGGCATTTTTTAGTGTACTACATTTTTTTTATTTCCACCATTGGGTTCGTACGGAATTTAATATGCCTATTTTGGCAGATATTGATAGTACGTCACTGATTTCTCTTAAAATATTTTTAAAATCCCCAAACATTTATAAACAAAGTTGATTACCGGATTTTTTTAGTCTGATGAACGGTTTTCGCTTAAAAAAATAAAAACAATTTCTCTGCATGATCATAACAATATCGGTAAACAACATCACCATGCAAATAAATAATATCTAGATTTAATTTTTCTAGGTGAAAACCGTGCGTCAGACTAAAAAAATTATGAGCAGATTTGACCTCTAGATTTTTTTTAGTCCGACGCACGGTTTTTACCTAAAAAAATTAAATCTAGATATTTCTCTGCATGGTGATATTGTTTATGATATTGATATGTTTGTGTTATGATGCAGAAAAATGATTTTTTTAAGCGAAAACCGTGCATCGGAATGAAAACAATCAGGTGATCAACTTTGTTTATAAATGATTGGGGATTTCAGTGACGTACCATCAATATCTGCCAAAATAGGCGGGTTAAATTTCGAACGAACGCCACTGGTGGAAATAAAAAAATGTAGTAAACTAAAAAATGCTTTTGATACTAAGTACATGTATGCCAAATCTGAGTAAAATATCTAAAGTGGTTTTAGTGATATTATTAATAAATAATTAATATTTGAAAATTTAACCACCCTGTATCATAAAACTTAGGACGTTTAGGACATATGTTCATATGAAGTTTTCTTCTTAGAATGGACTCAAAAATTGCCCCCTTAAATATTGACATTTAATTAAAAAACACTCTGTATAAAGTAAGCGCCCGGGATAATTTGACCCTGTTTTACTGCAATAGGTATTTACCTAACAGTCAGCCCTTTTTGATTTAGACACCTTAGGGGTTTAACTTTAAGTGGACAAAATGGTTGACAAATTATCGATGACGATTTTTTTCCTAAAAGTTTTGCACTTTCACCCCTTATTGCTACCCCCTGTATCCAATAGGTTGTCAGCCTGCGCGAGAACATAATAAAAAATACTAAATGAACATGTTTTACGGGAGAAATTCCATTTTACTGATGACGATGATTTTTCGGCCCTAGCCGGCTCTATAAGCCTGACAGTAACATCAGCAAAAGAATCGGATATCTATACCAGTGTTAGCAAAAAAAAAATAAATAAATAAAATAAAATAAAATAATTACAAAAAATGCTTAGTTATTGATTTCAGTCGTATAAAAAATATTTTTTGCACTTCTGGCGTAAAGCACTTTTACGGCCTCAGGCCTTATTTTGGAATTTGCGAAAAAAAGGTGATTTATGGTTTTGGTATTAAAGGTTAACGGAAGAATACAGCAATGGGCTATTTGATCCAAAAAATGCCCTTTCCACTATGAAAATAACTGTCGTTAATGTGTCCTTTCGATTCGGCGCAGTAACAAAATTCCAGGAATTTTTGTAGGAAAATCAGTGTGTGCCATAAATTTAAGTTGGCAAACAACGAGGTTAGAAAAGGAACTAGAGAGAACGCAACCAATGTTACACACGTTAAAACTTTGGAGTAAACAAAGAGACTCCAATATGGCTGACTCGACAGAGGCGTATTCAGCACTTTTGTGTTGTTTATTTTTGCCATCCTTTATAGGTGTACCATAAACGATTACAAAAATAAATTAGAAGTGTTTGGGATAAATATATATTTATATATTGTAAAAAATGGTATAAATTTTGCAAATATGTATATAAATACCTAACTGATCGTTAAGTTATGATATAAAATGAAAAACTAAAGAAACTACCTATTTTATAAAATAAGTTAAACAGTTTGTTATTTTGGTAAAAAAATATTATTAAAATTTTATAAATTAGTAAACATATCATCAGAGTATCCACAAGGGTATCCCCCATATCATTGAAAATAAGCAAAAAGAAATTGAAATATAGCCAAATAAAATCTTTGTGCAAGATAAGATACCATCCAAGGAGCGCTTCGGCATATTATTAAAAAAATTAAGGCATTTTCAAAAAAATAATATTTTTTTTGTTTCGTAGTCAACCATATGCGAACCGAATTCATCCATAGAAGGGAGAAGGCTTGATGTATTTTAACTAATTTAATAAAAAGAAGTCCTAAACTGGTCTTTGAAAAAGTTAAAGTAAAAAAAAAGTCAAGTTAGAAATAATGAAGCTTGAAAGAAATAGTGCCATTTTTCATAGAAAATTTTTGAGAATTATTTTTTTTAATTAAATAAATGCAACATGACCTGTACAAACAGCATACAAATTTTGCCTTCAAAATTTCCTGGTAAAATTGTATGCAGTTTGTTATTTCTACACAGACAATTCAATAATGTTTTAAAAAAAAGTATTTTAAGAAATTCTACAAATTTTCTCTTAAAAAAGTCATTGTGTCTTCCGTGCTTATAAAAATGATAAAGTTTTTATTATATTTAATATAAAAGTAAAACAAATACAAGAGATGTTTTTATTAGATAATAATTTAACCAAATAAAAGACATTCTAATGTTTTATTAATTTATTTAACAGTATTTATTATACATTATACAGTGTATATAAAATAACAAAAATAATAAAATGAGCAAAGTTTCAGGTTATTAAAAGCTTGATAAAATGCCGTTGAGAAAATTATTACATCCTTGTAGTTTTTAAAAATAATCAATTAAATTTATTCTATTTATAATTAACCAAAGACATTTTTTATTAGTTTTAATTTAGGGCATAATGTTTTAAAATGTGTAATAAAAAATTATTTTTTTATAAAAACATTTGATGATAGGACCTTGAAGACGAAACGTTAAAATCTTATTTTTTTTTCCAAAAGATTAACAAAACAACAAAAATCTGATTACTTTTTATACGGCATGTTATCTGACCCTCATAGCCTGGAAGTCCATACTATAATTATAGACAATTTTATCAATAAATAGATTGGAGATAACATTGTCTCTTAGCCGAACTATGCCACATATAGATGTTCTGTCAAAACAGTCCTCAGAAAAATGATCGGAACAAACAACAGCGTGTCTGCTAACTGCTAAGTTTGTAAGTCCCATTGCCTCTAACCATGCTGATCTTCTGGTCTCATTTTTGGGTATTCTGTTAAATAAAAAGTATTAATTTTATTTTATTCTTCAAACCAAAAAAGCAATAATCATAAGCATCTCGTAAGATTGGTTATAAAACTGGCATACCAAAATAAAACCAAATTACCATTATTGCCACTAGAATTGTGATATGTTACACGTAATTTGTTATATCGAAGTCAAAGAGATTTTTTTTCTAATTGGTTATTAGCAGAATACATTTTAGTCTGTTGAAAGGATCAAGTTTATCTAAGAATTTTTTAAAGAGATAAGAACAGAAACAAAAAAAATAAGCTGGCATTATGAAAATAAATTAACTTAAAACTAATTAATTTGAGCTACCTAAGGTGCAACTGTTGGCCAAAACAAAGTCAACCTAAATTTTAATTTAGATTTCATTACTGAGTGATTATTAATTCAGTTTACTCTTATTAATCTGCATTAATTTTGCTATTTATTCAAATTTTCAACACAAATATATAGGAAAAGGTTGAATGTACCGTAGCCGCTTATTTTTCTCTTGGTAACCCAACTTTATGTTTAATCTATTAACAAATAAACGATTTAAATTAAAAGCATATTCTAATTTTAAACAACATGAATCATAGTTAAATAAAATTATTGTTGAATACACACCTGTGAAATGTTTTTCCATCCAAATTCTCCTTCTTATCTACCAAATTTTTACAACCTGGAACTAAACACTTCTTTATTATTGTTCAAAATTATAAAATGTCTTTAAACCACACCAAAAACTTCTCACATATATAAAAATAAACGAAAACACAACTAAAACCGCCTCGGACTGCCGGGAGTTACCAATATGGCCGAAATGACATTTCGCCTGCCGTTTTTCAGCGCCTGCGTTCCCTCTAGTTCTTTTGTAACCTCGTTGTAAAAAGCACCACCCTGTCGCTGTGGTGGAGTTGTTGGAGTTGTACCTCCGTAGTTCCTACTTTCAAGTGAAAGATGAGTACTATGCGCAGGTCAATGGACTTTCCATGGATTCATAGCTCTGCACTAATTAAACCAAAAGTTTGGCTACGATATGTTGACGATACTTTTATTGTATGGACAGGTAATGACAAAGAACTTGAAGGTTTCTTAAAACATCCAAAAAGTCTGTATCAAATTTACAATGGAGAAGGAGCAAAATTTGGTTCTATCTTTTCTCGACTTTTTAGTCAAACGAAATAATGGACATATACAAATCTCGGTAAACAGAAAACCTACCCACACTGGACAATATTTATACCAGAATTCCAATCACTCTAACGGAACGAAACAGTAAGTCATACGTACTCTATATAATCGTGCAGTTACCTTATGTAACAGTAGGTAATCCCTGCAAAAGGAAATAAGTAACATAACTAGGGATTTTAAGCAGAACGGATCCAGTGAGAGACTGGTAAAGGAAACAATCGAAAAATATCAAAATAAGACAAAAAAACTTTAACTTATTATGACAATATTAAAGGAACTTCGGAAAAGATCCGCAGAATCGTAAATAAGTATACTATTAAAAAGACATTTAAATTCCAAACCACTCTAAGAAGTATTCTTACTAAGACGAGACCTTACAACAATGTTTTAAATAATGACTGCTTCTACCAAATTTCCTGTAAATTTGGTGAAGTATACATCGGGGAAACGAAAAGACCACTCAAAGTTAGAGTTAAAGAACACAAAAAACATACGAAACGAGATAAAACGTAGAAGTTAGGAATTACCGAACACGCTTGGTCGAAACAACACTGCATACAATGGTCGAAAGCAAAAACTATTCATAAAGAAAATTTAAAGAAGCTATAATAATTGTAAACAACCAAAATGTATTTAGCAAGCCTAGTATCGATATTCCGAATATCTGGTGGCCGTTGCTGAACCGTGAAAAATCGGTCAGGCTTCGGTGAACAACGAATAGTATATATGTCGTAGCTTTTAGGAATAGTTTTTCGTTATCACTTGAAAACGGTTGAAGATACATCACTAACCGAAACGTTCTATATCAATTAACAAATAAAGACAATGGAAGACCAAAATTGTAATGTTGTTGATAAATGAAGAATGTTATGACAATAATAAAATAGAAGCAGTACTCGACACTTGATATGAATCAATAAATACAAATTAAGCAATTTTCTCCGTGAAAATAGTTAAGAAAATTAAATTTATTTACTTATTGCGACATTCGCGACAGCCGTGTTTCAAGCTGATTTGACGATTGTCACGGCTTAAAAGTCAATTATGCATCGAGCATTGGCGGGAGCTAAAAACGAAATTGCGAATTCATTATAATTTTCGCGATTTAATTTCGAAACCTCAAATGGCGGCGAGGTTTTCATCAGCACGCCTAACGAACCGAGAAAGAGTCTCGAGACACGCCGAATTACTGCCATTTTGTGCATCACAACGGGGGGGCTTTAAGGCACTTTATGCTTCTTCGTTTTGCAAATTACCATTGGTGTTCTGTAGGTTTACTTTTTTATTTTTTATTATTTTGTAAATTAAAGAAAAAACAAAACCAATATAAAATCACTCTTGCCTTGTTCGTCTGTCTATTATAAAAACTATAACAAATACAGACAGTATATTCTCCAATTTCAAATACACAGTGTCCCATACGACATCAATACAATGTCGCTTTAATATAATCATGCATATCGAAAATTCGGATTTTCGAATATCATTTTTGACATTTTCTATTTGATATTTTTGTGAATTTTATTAAAAGATTGTTTTGTTTGAATCGTAAACAAATATCGGTAATTATTGATATAAAGTGTGTTATATTAATTTAATTACACAATATCACCCAACCGCTGTGTTCACACGTCGTCGTCGTGGTTGGGCCCAGTAGGATCTTTTGGAACATGCGCTAAAGTAGCTGGTTATCGGCAACTCTTTTCGCTAGCGTATGAAACGAAATCCGAAGTTAAGATGAACACAAGGCTTAACTTAAGGTGTTAGCATAGCATGCTGATGCCGTTTCGAAAGGTGCCCCTAAAGTCACCGGCGCCTGTTTCCCGGGGAAGGGCTAATCCATCCCGAACAAACAGGTGCTTAGGAAGGGATCCCTGAATCCAAACAGAAGGCGGACAGAACTGCCTTTATGGGGAAAAGGGTTTTCCTGGCTTTAAACAGAAAGCGGATGGGACCGTTTTCATAGGGTAAGGCCAGAGATGCGGCCTCAGAAAGAACATCTGGTTTCTGTAACAAGGACCTGGTAGCTACCCACGTCACTAGACCGGGAGAGGAGGGCATGACGGATCTAATCGTCTACTCGTCATACTCTCTAGGAGACAGGGACACCAGTACACATCAGAATACATATTGTGCTCGTGTCCGGTAGCGACACGAGTAAGAGAAGATGTAAGAACTCTCTCCCAATCTGATATCGGATTCATTAGAAGTTCCTATTGGGGGAAATATAAAAAAGTGTGAGCCACAATAGACCGTGCGGTCGCAGTGGAGGGCGTAAAAAGTCTACTCACTTCATACTTACCTACCTACTAAGGTCTAGGTGCTGTAATATTACCACCCTCTAAACCTTTCAGATCAGATCAGAATCCACTGTGTCGGTGTCTTTGAATATTAAAGACTAGGAAAGGTTTCCCCATAATTTGACCAACTCTACTAGTTCATCTTTCTGAGCTCCACTACAATATTGTAATCTTTCTTTTATAACAGCTTGTTTATTTTTCTTTTTTAAAATAACACTTGATTTTGAAATACACATATTTATAAAATCTGATTGAATTGAATAATATGTTTCTGGCTTTATACTAGTCAATTCGCCAACTCTCTCCCTTCCAGACTGACCAGAAATTCTGAATTTTTCACAAAATCAAATTTTTTATGTGGTTTTATATGGAAAAAAAGGTTAACGGTAATTAAACCAAGGACTGCTACTGGTATTGTGTAAACCAATCCTCCACCATAGATAGACAACCTCGTGCACGACACAAAAAGTAAAATATAAGAGGGATCTAAACCTCAGCCGCTTACAGCGCTTAGCCCCAGAAGAAGGAAAGGATACCATCTTTAAGTTGTAAGTTTTTTTAATCTCCCGGGGGTTAAAGTCAAATGATACAACACCGCCAACCACCCTTTCCGAAAAAACTCTGTAGCTTTTTATCGCGTGACTTTACTGGTCGGAGGTCAAACAGAAACTGAATTCACATAATCACCAGTAAACCATTGAAATTTTATAGTTTTATAGGTTTAATAGGTGTTTACCATTTGCTTTTTTAAGAGCATTTTACCGTTCAATTATTTATATTTACACTGTTGCCAAGTTTTGCCATTCGACAAAATTTCGAATTCGAAATTATGACTCGCATAATTCTCAAGAATGTGAAACAAAACGAGTAATTATGACTCATTTGCGACATTTGTAGATTGCGACATTTTTCAGTTGAGACTGAAGAATTGTTCTCCAGGGTGGAGCCGGCTTTTTATGACAAACTTTGGCAGTTGAGTGAAGATATTTTGTACCGAAAAACAAAACAAAACATTTTTTAGTTTGCGTTTAATTTTACGTCATAAAGATGGAGTTTTCGAAATGTATTTGTTAAGTTTCTAAGTTTTTCACATAAAAGAAGGTAATAAAATTATGGAAGTATTATAGATAGAACAGGGATGACATACGGGTGCTTGTTTTGAGGTCATTTGAGCTCTCTTGCGCTACCTTGTGGTATCTTAACCAGGATTTGGATGCACAATAACAAGTAAATTATTATCTTATAAAAAAATAAGGGTAAATTTACTTTACTGACATGACGCCAATTTTCATAAATTTTTGCGTACGGGGTTTTTTTGGGGCGCTAAGCACGAATCTAAAATCAGTTTTTTCCGGCAAGTTCCTTGTTTTAAAGTAACGAGGCCTCCAATTGGACTAACCTCAAAATGAATATTTTTTCAAAATTCCTCCCCTTCTTGAAACTGATTACCATCAAAAGGGAACATACACTCATTGGGTACTTATATATTAAACGAATACACTAAAATGTATTTAAGTTTATGTTCCTATTTGATGGTAATTAGTTTCAAGAAGGGAGAATTTTGAGGTTAGTCACTTGAAGGCGCCACACCTTTAAAACCAGAGGTTGCAGGAAAAAACTGATTTTAGATTCGTGAAAATCGGCCTCATGTCCGTAAAGTAAAATTTTACCAAAATAAGATTTTAAATTAAATTAAAAATAGTATAAAAGAGGTATGTATATATAATTAAATATTAAATAAAAATTCTATTTCTTAGTTTGGAGTGCATTTTTTTACCAAAATTTTGTAATATAATAATGGATAATAACATGTAGTATAAAAAAATAATATTTCTGCTTTTTACCAACCGTCTGCAATTTTATTATGGCATAGCTTTTTTCGACGAACGAGATAGAAAAATTCAATAAAAGGTAAATTTAGAAATTGAATATCACGAATCTCGACTAAAGTGACTATCAAACTTTTTCACAATATTCTATAAAACGAATAAAAGAAAGTTTGTAAGGGACGGGAAAATATGGAGAAGTTTATAAATTTTCTAAAAGTTAAACTGAAAAATTTAAATACTTTTTGTAGCATTTTGGCAATTTTTTTAAAGCAAACTAGTTAAAGTTTTAAATTAATTTAAAAATCAATGATTTTAAGTGTCAAAGCTGTATAGGACTTATAAAAGAAAAATTTACAATGTTGGCGGATGATACAACTATTTTATGGAATTACAAAAATTCAAATTCTTTATATGATGTAATTGAAAATAATATTTTAAAAATCAAAGTATTGTGTTACTCTAACTTGCTTTTTTATTACATTTAAAACTAATGTCTCAACGTTTAAATGTGTACAAAATAACATAATTTTGAATAATGTACTTATAAAATTCTCTCCATGTATTAAATCTTTAGGAATTTATATCGATGTTAAACTGAATTTCATAGAATATAGTGGGTGTCCCAGAAGTAATGGGACACAGAGCAACAGCAGACTTCTAGGTTGAAATAATGCAATTACCGTAAACTTGCCTTATCTCAAAGTTAATAATCGCTAAGATACAGGGTGTCAAACTTTTAATTTTGTTTTCGTTTTTTCGTAATAACTTCTTAACTAAATAACACAGCGGTACAAAATTGGGGATTTGTGGGTTCTTTGAGGCGAGAAATTCAAATTCGTCCATATTTTTGATATTGCTGGTAGAGGGCGCCAACTACGGCCTACCCCACTTGTTTTAGATGGCATAACTTTTTTTTAAGCTTAGTATATTGACCTGTTTATTAAAAAAAAAGTTACTATAATTCCCTTTGCGTCAAAAATGTATACCTCATTTGGGTCTCTGGGAGCAACTGTTTTCGAGATAAATGCATTTTAAAGGACCCCGCAATTTTCTTATGGAAACTGGTTTTCGGCCAATTGTTTTTAAACTTACAAATTAACAGTTTTTAACACGCTGATCAAAAGTCTCCAAGTATAGAAAACCCAAAAACACCTCTAACCCTCCCAAAATCAGCGTTAAAGGTCACTGGGGATTTAGAGAGTTGTGAGGGGGTTAGAGGGGTTTTTGGTTTTTGGGCCCGCGGAGACTTTTGATCAGAGTATTAAAAACTGTTACTTTCCAAGTTTAAAAACAATTGGCCGAAAACCATTTTCCATAGGAAAATTGAGGTCCTTTAAAATGCAATTATCTCGAAAACAGTTACTCCTAGAGACCCAAATGACATTTTTGACGCAGAGGGAATTATATAGTAACTTATTTTTTAATAAACAGGTCAATATACTAAGCTTAAAAAAGTTATGCCATCTAAAACAAGTGGGGTAGCCTAGGTAGTGCCCTCTACCAGCAACATCAAAAATATGGAAGAATTTGAATTTCTGCCTTAAAAAAAACCCCAAATCCTCAATTTTGTACCGCTTTGTTATTTAGTTAAAAAATTATTACGAAAAAACGAAAACAAAATTAAAAGTTTGACACCCTGTGTCTTTGTTATTATTAACTTTGAAATGAGGCAAGTTGACGGTAATAGCATTATTTTGACTTAAGGGATCTGCTGTTGCTCTGTGTCCCATTAATTCTGGGACACCCTGTATAGAAAATTATGTAGTAAGCTTGAATATAATTGTAATGGAGTAGTTTTTTAAGAATGAAAAGAATATTTCATTTTGAAATCTACAGTGTGTCTACTTAAGTTGGCAACATATGGGAAACTTCTTTATTATTAATTTTACGAAAAAAAGTTATTCTTCATAAAAAGTTCTGCATGTTCTAAAATCTAAACTGCAATCAACAGATATGAAATTTTATCAGTCCTATACGAGGTATGCCAAGAGATATGAATTCTGCTCAAGAGTAAAGTACCTTTATATTTCACAATTTCAAAAATTTATTATAATAAAAAGTTGTTCGGAATTAAAAACTATGATTAAATATGCAATTACAATCTTCTTATTAAAAAAATGATTTTTTACAAATTTTGCTTTAATTTCTAATTAATGCAACTGCATATTTAAACGTGATTTTTAATTCCAAACAATTTTTCATATTAACAATTTTTGATATTGTTAAATATAAAGGTACTTTACTCTTAAAAAATTGATGCTATTAGCCGTTACTATATATGTGGTAATTAATCATCATGAAGAACACTGATAAATAAAACTACTATGTGTTTTTACCACTAAAAATGTAAATATTTAGTGGTAAAAAAACATAGTAGTTTTATTTATCAGTGTTCTTCATACTTTACTCTTGTCTAAAATTTATATTTTTTGACTTACCTCTCATAGAATTAAAATAATTCAATATCTGATGATTGACAAGAAACGTTTTACGTTGACATTGAAAATATCAGTTGTATTTAGCAAAATTTGGTAGAAAGTATTATTAAATTCAGTAGAAATAAAAGCAACATTTTTAAAAACTATTTTTTTAAATTGGGATTGCATATTTAAACATAGTTTTTAGTTGCGAACAACTTTTTATTATAACAATTTTTAAAATTCTGAAATATAAAGGTACTTTACTCTTGAGCAAAATTTATATTTTTTGGCATACCTCGTATAGGATTGATAAAATTTCATATCTGTTGATTGCATTTTAGATTTTGGAGCATGCAGAACTTTTTATAAAGAATAACGTTTTTTCGTAAAATGAATAATAAAAAAGTTTTACATATGTTGCCAACTTAAAAAGACACACTGTATATACTTTGTTTTAATTGAATTAATAATGAAATATGGCATTTGTTTTTGGGAAGATTTTTATTAGTATCTATCATATTATTTGTTTTAATTTTAAAAGAGAGCAGTTCAATATATTTGAAAAGCTAAGTCCAAAGCCTTCCTTATTGAATTCCTCATGTGTTTTAAAGGTGGTACAAATGTTAAATTTATTACCTATTCGTTGAATTTTATTTAATAAGCCAAAAATGTATGGTAAAAATAAATTTGTAACAGGTCTATTTGGATCTTGTCATAATTTTGGTTTTTCAAATTTAAGAAAGCATTTATTTATAAAATCATAAGGATAACCATTTTGAACTAAAATTTCCTTTAAATATTCTTTTTTATAGCCTATATTTTAATAAAAACAAATTATTTTAATTCTATCAAACACACTTTTATTGTGTGATTTGAGTTAGAATTTAAGTATCTATTTGTCTATAAAGGATTTCTAAGAAATTTGGTTTCAAAACTATTTCTTTTTTTAATTGGTATACAAGAAAGACAAATTGTGTTTTTATTTAAAGTAAAATTAATAGTAAGTTCTTGTGTATTAATATTTAAGCAATGTTCGTCATGTTGATAAATAGAAAAAATGTCATCTATATATCTCCACCAAACTAAATGTTTATAATGATAACTTTTTACAAAATTTGATTCAAAATTTTCCATATTAATATAACTCAATAATGTTGATAAGGTGAACACATGGCCACGCCAGAAGTTTGTTTATAAAAGTTAGCGCCATATTGGAAATACGTAGTTTTTTCACAAAAACATAATAATTTAAGATAGTCTAGGAAACAAACCATTTTGCCTTGCAATTTTTTTCAAAATGCATAGAATAACTTGAAATTTGACAGTAGGTAGGAAATGGTCCAAGGATCAAAATCTATATCATGCGAAGGGCGCCTTTACCTTGGGGGTGGTTGACAAACCATCTTCGGGTGGATTTTTTTATATTTTGAGCACAGCAATTGATAGAAAAATGATTCTAAGCGAAAAATGTTCTCTGCACTTTTTATTCGCAATCGAAAGTCGGAGTTTTTCGTCGATGAAATTAACGTTTTTAATCGGTTTTTTGAAAATAACTCGATAAGTATGCATTTTATCAAAAAAACTATAAATAACAAAATTATAGCTTTTAAAAAAATAAATAAAATGTTTTTTTAGTAATTGCTGTGGGACCAATATAAACCAAGTTGTTGTTTGTTAAATGTTGGCTGTTATTTAACAAACACAAAATTTCAGAGTTTCAAAGGCAAACCACGAAATATCTACGAATTTTTTAAGGAAAACTAATAATAATCTTTTTGAAGAATTTCTTTTTTTTGAAGGTATGTATCATAAAAGGTGAGCGAGTTATGATTAAAATAAGGTCAGACCAACATTTTTTGACTGCAAAAATCTTCGAAAACCATCCCCTTATTACCACCCTTATTAAAAGAAGTCGTTGCCTCGTTTTTCAGTTCTCTTTATCTATGTATTATAAAAGCATCCTAACTTTTTAACCGATTTAAATTGCTTAATTTTGAAAAAAAATGGAGCTGATGCAAGTGAAAATCAATTTTCAGAATTTTAATAAAAATGGCCTTTTTTTAAAAATAATTTGAAAACTAAGAAAGATACGTAAAAATTACTAGGGTATCAAATTATAGGTTTTTCAATTAAAAATATTTTGCTTTTTTTAATTTTCTGTATGACGGATTTTAAGTGTTATATAAACGTTTAAAACGTATGTGTATAGACGAGCACTACCTTGTATCAGCCTTTAAACTCATCCCTTTAAAAAAATAAGGGTTTTAAACAGTTTTAATATATAGGACCTTATAGGTCTTGAAAAAACCAATAAAATGGTTTAAAATAATTTTTTTATAACAAAAACTAAAGGATTTATGCTTAAAATACCAATTTTTTAAAGCGTGCTAAAAGCGATTCGCGGTTTTGTACTATTTTATTGCCAGATTGTGTTGCGTGAGTTTTTAAGGATTAAAAAATTATAAAATTAAATTAGTAATACTTTTGAGCAGTTACATTTTTTAATTACAATTCTGTGACAATATGTTAATTTTTCTAGGGTAAACAGTTTTTTTATTAAATCATAATTAGGGTTAATTTTTAAGGGTTGAAATATATTAATTAATGTTTTAAAAAATTAAATACTTATTTATTAATTTGTATAAGCCTAATTTTATGTGATTTAAGCTTTAATGTGAAAGTTTTGAAGGTTTTTGCAATAAGTGGTAGTTTTCACCCCTAAAAAATAAAAAGCAACCTTCGGTATAATGAAGATTTTGAAGAGAAGGGTAAGTTAAGCTAAATCCCAAATTTTCATGCAAAACACTGTAATAATATAATAATTTTTTAGGGTAAATATTTTTTTTAATCATAATAATGGTTGATTTTTAAGGGCTACAATATTTTTAATAATGTTTCAAAGAAACAAAATACTACTTCTTGACATATTTGAGTCAAATTTTACTCAACTTAAGCTTTCATGTATACTACAGGGTAGTTTTCACCCCTAAAAAATTAAGAGCTCCCATTGGCATATTATAGATTTTAAAGAGGAGAATAAGTTAGGCTTAATCCCAAATTTTCATGCAAATTTATGCATTTTGAAAACAATTGCAAGGTTTTGCACTTTTTTCAGCTTTGTATTTTAGACTAAGAAAGAATAGAGTTTATGTTTAGTTTGATTCTTCTACTAAGTTGAAAATCATTTTCAATTTTTTTTAAACAATATTTATTGTTTTATTGACAGGGAGATTTATAAATAATCTGACAACATTAAAACTTACGAGGGTGTTATTGGGATTTATGTCAATGTGAGATAATTTTTCTAAAAAATGTTAAGAATTTTTAAATGTAGGCGTCATTGTAAAAAAAATCTTTTGGCTCGTACTCAACAAGGATTTTTCAATAGTATTATTAGAACCACAAAGTTGTGAATCAGAATATTATATTAAAGTATAAGTGGATATTAAGGTCTTTAAACCACGCGCAATTTTTCGAACACGACGGCGTAGCCGAAGTTCTCGAAATAGAGCAAGATTTTTTTTTAAGACCAGTTATTCAAGAACATTTTACATTATTTTTTATTGCTATTGAAACATTTGTTATAGTAATATTTTATTTAACGTTATAAAGTACTTATGTCAGATCAATGATTTTTTTAAAATGCCTCACATGTGCCAAAATTCGACGTTAAAGGTTGGCAATGTCATATTGGACTTCATATTTCTCGTGTTTTTGATTGATGTACAGTAACGGCCATTAAATCTTGGGCAATTCTTTTTCCCTTTCGTAAAATAGGTTTATGCCACCTTCTACTGAATATATATACCTATTGAAAAATCTAATAAAGAAACAGGTGTCCGTTGCCAGTGTTTAAAAATATTTTTTAAATGCCTAACTTAACTTTGGATCAAAAAGTATTAATTATTCATTATATTATTCATTATATTGAGCAGAGAGTTTGGCCAGAAAGGGATGTGGCGGGAGAGCTTAACATCCGAGAGAGTACTATTCATTTTGTTAAAAAAAATGACAGGAAACACAATCCTTTGGGAGAAGAGCTAAAAGTGGTCGCCCCAAACTATAGTTAATGTTTTAAAAAAACCAACCATTTAAATCTGTAGTTACAGCCAAAACGGAAAGCAATTTCCCAGCATCGGTTAAAACGGCACGGCGAAGAATAACGCAAATATCCGAATTGCTTAAAAGCGATTTTAACAAATGCAAATAAAGAACAGCGCATTGGATTTGCTCTACAGTGCTACTTGGAACCTCCGATTTTTTGTGAAAATATAATATTCACTAATGAAAAAGTGTTCCAGTCGTGCTACAATGGGATACTTAAGGTATACAGGCCTCAAGGAACACGATTTGATGAAAAATATACCCAAAAGCTCAGAAGTAGTGGGCGATTTTCGGTAAATGTTTAAAGGGACTGCTATTTTATCAAAGAAGGTTCAATGCGGAGGTATATATAGATCTACTAGAGAATATCATGCTTCCCTCTGTACTGGATCGATATCCGGGCAGAAGTTGTATCTTTCAGCAAAATAAGTGACCCGTTCATACGACCCGACAAGTCGATCAATGGATGGAAGAGCAGCGTTTCAGGGTTTTTTGGTTTTACCATGGCCCGCACGAAGTCCGGATTTAAATGATAAGAAAAATGTTTGGGGCTTATTAGTTAAAGAATAATTATGAATAACCAGTTTATCCTAACTAAAAGGGAAACAAGGTAAAAAAAAACAATTTACAAAAATTGGCAAAAAAGTCAAAATTTAACAATTTTTTTGCCCAAGATTTAATTGCCGTCAAAACACGTGCATTTTTGAAAGTTGGATTTAAGAACGCTCAGGCGTACGTTAATTAGGCAAAATAGGGTACCGATAAAAAAGCAAATAAAGACAACGGAACTCCACAAAAATTATAATGTTTAAACCACAACATTGTCTTTAAACCAACAACGCATATGTTAGTGTATCATTAGAATATTGATTAAAAGAAAAAATGATCCAATTATACATCATTTGGTTGATTTATTTCAATATTTACATTCCCACCGTCATTTCTTATTCCAATCTTAAAATACGAAATCATCTCAACTGTTAAGCGAAAAATAAAACGGGCCATTAAATTCCCAAAATTTGCAATTACCCACCATGCGTTCCCATAATGGAGAAATCATATAAGGGTTGACGTTTTACGTCATATTCACCCCTTCAATTAAGGGTAATTGAATAACGTACGAAGTGTGCCACCCTTCCTTCAATTACGAAGAACCAATAACAATTCGTGTTATTGCCGGAGGGGCTATTTTTTTATCTGTGTGAAAAAATCGGATATGATGTGTGTGAGGTACAGATGTGTAAAAATATACATCTGTTTCGTTTCGCTTGGTTATATTAATAAATGGACAATTTTGTGACAAAATCACCTAATAATGGTAGAAAGGGAGCTGTAAACAGTCTTTTTGATAAAACTGAAATAAATGTTTAGATAAAAAAAAGTATATATTAAAAGATATTTTAGTTGAAAATAATTATCATTTTGATTTATAAACAAATGCATTTTAAAATAACCAAATTTAAGAAAAAATCAAAATAGATCTATTATAAATTTATTTTTACCATATATTCCGGACTTATCTAATAAATGTAATAAAATTCAACAAATAAGTAATACATTTAATATTCTTATCTTTAAAACGCCAAACACTATTAAATCTCAATTAACAAATACAAAACCATACAATATAAACGAAAACACAAAAAATGTTATTAAAAAAAAACATTTTATATAGGTGAAACTTTCAGACTATGAGCCAAAGGCATAAGAGAACATATAGAACATACATTAAGAACACAGAATTCCACAAATCAAAAATCTGTCTACACGCAGTTCATAACAACATAATAAACTGGAATGATTCTAAGACTAGTATTTTAGTCAAAGAAAACTTGTTCAAAAAACGTAAAGTAAAAAAAAGTGCGTTTATATTTTAAAATAAAGATAAATGTACAGCCTTAATATCTGTTAATTTAAATAAGACATGGTTACATATGCTTGATGCTAAAGTAATTTCAGGTAAACCTGAAAATTTATTACCAAACTATCCTTTTTTGTCTTTTTTAAGATATATAAATATACCATTCAAAACAAACTAATATGTCATTTATGACAAACCTTTACAAGGAAAATCCTTACACCATAGCATACGCAGATGATTTGGTCATACTGTGCACAGAGAAATTCGAGAGCGTACTCTGCGAAAGAATGCCGACCGCTCTTAGGATAATAGAAAGATGGTGTGCTGATCACGCGCTATCCATCAACCCAAAAAAAAAACAGAGATGGTTCTCTTCACAAGGAAAAGGAGGATAGTGAACTTGAACGCTCCTAGACTGCTAAACACACAACTAAGCTTTGCTACAGAGATGAAATACCTTGTGGTAACCTTTGATAGTAAGCTAACATGGAACTCCCTCTTGTAGAACAGAATCAAGAAAGCATACATTTCTTATGAGCAGTGTCGCCAGACCATAGGCAGATCCTGGAGTCACCCTGTGGATCTATACGGCCATCATAAGACCTGTTATCCGAAAGCTAGACTACAAAGAATGGCTTGTCTCAACACCACCGGAGTCATGAGAACAACACTGACTAGGGCCATGGAGGTAATCCTAAACCTCACACCCCTTGACATATTCGTCAAGGTGACATATTCGTCAAGGAGGTTGTTGGACGCAGGAGTTGGCGCACAGTTTGTGGAGTGAGGCGATAGGATCGCTTCCACTGCTGCAAGCAAATGTGGACTCTATTGCGCCATGTTTGGTTTTTAACAAACCCTACAAAATTGACGTCAAAGGAGAATCGAACACAAACGTGGCAGGTATAATCAATATCTACACAGACGTTACGGGATGTGGAATATATTATAGATCTCTTAACTTAAACATCAAATGGGCTATGGGTGAGTTGGCCAGCGAACTTTAAACTGAGCTCACAGGCACATCAAAATCAAATAGCTGCCAAAAAAATAAGCAGCAGAAACATCACTGGTAAAGTCGTGCTTATTCATACGGATTGCAGACAGACACTACTAGCTCTAAGGAGACCACGCTACACCTCGGGTCTGGTACTAGAATGTCACCGTGCCCTTGTGGACGCTTCCAGCATGAATGTGGTCACTCTCTGCTGGACCAAAGGACACGCGCACTCTAAAGGCAACCGCATCGCTGACTCGTTGGCCAGGAAGGCTTCCGGGACAAAACCTTTAGGACCCGAACCTTTCGAAGGTCTGATGAGGGTTCTAATCAAAAAACACTCTCATCAGCAGTTTACAACACGATGGATGAAAAAGTAAACTTTAACTTTTCCAGGGAGTAACTGAACTATTCTGACGGAGATACAGCTAAACATTACTTGGCAATGTCTAGGGCGAGCCTTCATCTAATCACAGGCCTTCTTACTGGACATTGTCAACTGCGAAAATACTTCTTTAGAATGGGTATAAATGATACACCTCTTTGTAGAGGTTGTGAACAGAAAGACAAGACGGTGGAGCACATCCTTTATGACTGCCCTGCACTCTCGTCCAAGAGAAGATCCATGCTAGGCGAGTATTGGATTCTTTGGCCGACATTAAGGAGATTACCTTTGGCGAGGTTCTCACCTACTTTAAATAAGTAGGATGGGCGGTGTACTAAGTGAGGAGTCTCCTTTAGGAGGTAACACAACGGGCCTACTGAGGTCTAGGTGCAGTGATGTTTATCACCATCCGCACTTTAAGATACAGAGATGACAAAACGTCATAAATAATAAAAACAGTTACAATTTCCTAAATTTTTAACCAATCTTTTTTTTGTCTTGGGACCGTCTTAATTTACTACCGGAGGCAGCGCAGCCCCCTGGGCTTTTTGTGTCCAATCTCCCATTTTCATTTATATCAACCCTCCCATTAGCCTTGTTTTTTCTACAAGTCTGTTTAAACCCGAGACTGGTTGGTGATAATGCCTGTGGGCTCATTTTTAGTTGCCCAAATAATGCCAAATCGAATACGCTCTACCAAAGGTTAGAGGTTCTCAATGCTTGAAAATATTATTTTTGTAGGAGACTGTACACACAGGTCTGAGGTCTGTTCGTCATTTAGTAATATTTTACACTATTTTAGACTTTTTGGACTTACCTAGTTCTAAAATACACCTTCTATAAGAGCGATTACGTAAAAAAAAATAAAATAGTGTACACTAGTTCTTAATAACAAACAAACCTAGTAAACTTTCAAAAATCAATATCGATTTAACAAAACGGTTAAAAAATTCAGGGTTTTTGAAATTTTCTAATACTCTGATTTATATTGCAATAGGTTTTTAAAAATATCGTAAAATCCATTCTCGAGATATTCCGAAATGAAAGCATGGATTTCATTCATGACAGATATCGACAATGTTAACCCTAGAATTACAAACCCGGGTAAGATATCCACCTCAGTTAAATTTTGATAAGTGAATAATAAGTAAAATCGTAACTGTACTTTTGAATATTTTTTATATCTGTTAAATTTCTGTTTTTTTTTTCACAGATTTCATGAGAGACACAGAAATAGTTTCTTAAAAAGCAATATTTTATGGATATTCGTTTGATTTTTCCATTGATCGGATTCTTAATTTGTTTGAATTTTTATATTCCCAAATAAATCGACTTTTATATGCCTAAGGTGTCCTCTTTGAAATCCCGTTATACATTTTTTTTTCTTAAATGACGGTTGGACTGTTTTTTTAGTACTTATAGCTATTCAAATAAATTTTAAACCAACTAAATCTTAATAAAACTAAATTTGCTCTTCACCATTCTCTTGGGTATAAAAAAAAAACGAAAAAAATCGAGTACTCATACCGGGTGGTGCGTCGCCGAGCGAAACATAGAAAATCCCATGTAAATTGTAAGGGAGTTAATTATTGGCTCCCTGTAAATTTTTGATATCAAAAATAATAGAAAGTCTAGAAATGCTTTTCTTTCAGAAAAAACAATAATTATATTGAAGGTTACGAAGATATGGGATTTCTTGGTCGCAATAACTCTATTGCGAATACTGCTCTAGTTTTTTACACAAGAGGCATATCTGAAAATTGAAAATTTCCTTGTGTTATTTTTGGTTATACAAACAATATTAATAAAAATCAACGTTAATTATGCACACACAAAAAATTAAAATCAATATTTACAATTTTTTTACTGTTCGAAAGTATAACAAGCTTTTTTAGTTTCTTTAATCATATATATATATATTTAAATTATACGAAAAATACATTAAACCCTCTTCAACGGTTAAACGTATGTCTTGGCTTTTTAATAAGCCTTAATAAGAAAAAAAAGGGAAGGGTGTTCACTTTATTTTTACTGGATATTGAATTCCTTAAAAAGGAACAGTTAAAATAAATCTATATTTTATGGCCATATTATATTGGAGACCGCAATAAAATTTCATAGAGGGCAAAGCGAAAACCATAGCCTATATAAGCTGTGCTAAAACTCCCATTCAAGCGAGTTGGGTGTTTATGATGAAAAAATTTCGAATCCAAAATGTCGAGTTGCCCGATTTACCGATAAAAGCTTCACAAGTCGAGGACTGAAAACTATGGCAAAGGTGTAATAGAGTGGTCTAAAGAAAGAGATGGGCATAGTGCACGCCTTTTAACATGGGTATTGCGTATCTTTCCACTTCTCAATCAACGGTAATATCATGTTTGAGAGACAATAATTTTTTTTTCAATTAGATAAAATATACTTTTATTAAGCCCAATTTCAATTCAATTTCATTCTTAAAAAAAAGCCAGTTTACGAGTGAATTACCCTAATGCTCGATGGATTTGGTTTAAATTTCTATCAAGCCACAACGTAAACTACACGTCCTTTCTTTTTTAAATAATTCTTTTCTTTTTTTATAATTTATCATTACAAAATATCAACACGAATAATAACACGTGTATGTTTACCTTTGTGTTTTTGATTCCCAATACCACATCATTAAAATGTTATCCTTTTGATACCTACATTAAAAATAATGACACACAGACAAACCCTTAAAGAATATGTTGCTTTTTATCGCATTTTATCATCTTTCGTATTACAAACAATAATGACAGGACGGGTGGTTTCTCCCCTCCTCTACCGCCCCTTATACACACACATTACAAAGGGATGGAGGTATATATATCGGCCTAAATCTCACCTATTGAAAAATCAAATCTATATCAGCGGAGACGATCGGAAATGAATTCTGACATTTATGTACACAAAACATGATTGTTATAACGTTTACTATGGGCTCTTACGTATGGGTAGAACTCTTGTGTTGTTGTGTACAAGGCCTGCAACTTTTGCAGCCGTATCCATTTTTAAGGAATCAATGACAGGTAGCACTTTTTGCGTCACTTAAGTTGTACAGGGTTATTCATTTTAAAGTAAACAGGGCTTTATTTTTGAACTTCCCTGTACTTTTTTAAAAAACTGATATAGCCATTTCGTGTATTTTTTTCCGTAGAATTCAATAATCCAATAGAAAAACATTTGAAACAAAAACAAAAGAGTTACAGCACGAGTGGCGTATTTTTTAAATGGAATGCTCCGTATATTTTTATATAGATAGAGATTTCGGTGATATAGGGGTTCCTGGGTTTATTTCCTGCGGTTCTGCTGCAAGTATCTAAAAACTGTATGATGCTATAAGGATAGTTTCACCTGAAAAAACCTGAGGCCCGATCCTGTAAGCAAATTTTTTGACATTCCTTTTCTCTATCTCTTTCAAAACAGTGACAAACTTATGATTTACTTTTAAATGCAACAAGAACATGTGATCCCTATTTTGACATTCTCTTTCCTTATATTTTTACAGAGTCCCAGCCCTGGCTGCCACGGGTCACAGGTGCTTATCAAGGAAGTTTAAAGGTGTATGGAAGCTCAATACTGTAGAACAAAATTGTCCGGGCGTGCAGGGCAGCGGGAATAGGGGGATTGGCCCCGCGGAGTTTGCGCAATGAATAGTAGGTCAGAGCCGGACTTCCATAATTCTTTGTTACTATCTATAAAGTTGACATCATGAAATGTCAAATTCAAGCATTTACTGTTTTTTTTAATTTTTTGCACAAAATTGTTGTTTATTAAACGATACTACCATAGAATATTTAAAATTATTGTGTAGTATTGGATTTTATATCATCTGATATAATATGGAAAGAAGCCTTCTATTTAAATGGTCGATATTTTTGTGAGTTTTGTATTTTTACCAAAAATCTTTGTAAATAAATAAAAACACGATTTTTTAAAATAAATTTCAAACATTGTATGATAGTTTCATGTACTTATCACCAATTTTGTGATAAAGAAGGGCAAGATAGTGTAAATGAGTTTAATCTAATCCTAAGATTCTGGTTGTACATTAAAAAGTAAAAATTTTTAAGCACCTAATTTAAATATAAGAAATACTTACCTAAAGTAAAAATGCCGGGTATGTTACCCTTGGATTTGCAAGACAAAACCATACAACCTCTAATCATTTTGTTACGATATTATAAGTAACAAACAATAAACACAAAATTATAGTCACAATTTAATAAACACTAAATAAGAAGGTTTTTATCGATCCAAAAAACTGCAACCACAAAATATGCATGGGTACTCACACAAAGCAAAACAATCGAAACTAATACGGCGCAAAGAGCACAAACCAGAACGAAAATGACGAATGATGAGACGACGACGGTTGACGATACAGCGCGGATATAGTTTCATATATAGACGCCGCGCGCGTCCTTTCATCAAAAACCTAAGATCAAAAACGGTACTACGGCCCTTATAAAATTATAATGTGTTGCCTAACTACACACTGATTTATCAGTGTGTAAGTAGGAAACACATTAAATTATTTCGTGGAATTTTTTTATTGCGCAGAATCGGTGGGGCCAACTCTGACAGTTATTTTCATACTGGGCTGGACATTTTTTGATCGAATGGGCCATAGCACTAGGCTTCCATACACCTTTAAACTTCCTTGGTGCTTATTTGTCAAAGTCAAGAATTTTGAAAAATATGTTTATTGCTTTTTGGAGTAGTTTTATAATGAGGTTTTTATCAGAAGAACGCTTCAAATTATAACTCTCTATTATAAATGTGGAGAAAACTGCAGGGAAACACAACGAAGATATGTTACAAATTTCCACCGAAATATATCAGTAAAAATGGTTTTAAAACTAAAGGTCTTATTCGAAGAAACAAAATCGTTACATATTAGAAAAAATAAATAACTCTGTCTTTAAGCATTAACTGTCCCTTAAGTTTCAAATATTTCTTGCACCAGGTGAAACTCGTCCCTAAAGGCCTTTTAACTTAAAGTTTAGAATTTTCTGTACTTAACGATTCCCTAAATAATTTAACCTTGGAAGATTTGACAAATATTTTGTCTATTTATTTTTCGTTTGTAGTTTCAAATAATAAAACTGGGTTTTCAAATGATGATGGTTTGGATTTTGATATTATAAGTGCGATATTAAATAGATTTTTAAGAATTTGCGAACGGTGAATTTTAAGTACTTATGGCATTTTTCAATTATATTTTTATATTTTGGACGTTGCTCTGTTATTTTTAGAAAAAAATATGTATTTTCGGATAAATAATTTTACGTTTTTTAAAGGTTCAGAGTAACAAAGCCAACAATACTTAGTCTTTATTAGAGCAAATCGAAGATAAGCTTAAGTTTGAACATGACAAGTTTTATTAGCCTTTAAATTTTGAATGTTTACTTGCAAATTGTCCTTGCAATGGTTATTTCTTTTTATGCGCACGCTCCAACTTCCGCCATGTATGAGCAGTGCCTATGTTTATAAAAAATTGGTAATAAAACAAGTGATAATAATTATTTTTTTATAAACAGCTCAATTTAAATTATCCTGCATACGTAGTAAAATAATATAAATATTTTCATTAAAATATATAATGTTATCTATAAGGAAAGCGGCTAAAAAACGTTGTTTTTATGGAGTATGCCGCAGTAAGACGCGTAGAAAATCCTTTCGGAAGCATTTATATTATCTTCATAGTTTTCCAAAGCCTTGCTTTGAATACCGCCAAAAAATTCCTGGTGATGGTCGTTTTTAAGGAATAGATAATGTTTATAAAGACACATAAAAATATTTGTTTACATCATTCTAAAGGAGAATGTGGTCCAACAATAAAATATCCAGACCCCATCAGTTGTGTAAAAAAGAAAACTAGTGATAAGGTAATATATTTAATTATTTGTAAATATAATAGCTTGCGCCATAACCTCGAATAATACATTTAAAATAAATAAACTAGAAATTACGCAGAGCGTTTTTGACCCTAAAAAACATAGAAATAAAGTTTTTTTTTTCTTTTTTGTAATTACTTTTACTCATTACCATAACAAGTAAAATAGAGTTCTACTTGACATCTAAATTATTATTATCCTAAAATCTCAACTAGTTCGGCTTTATTTTCTCCTTGAGGACGACTATGGCACTTCAACCATCGTCGTAACTAAACACAACTGTGGGCTACTACGGTAGGATGCACGAATGAAGCACCATCAATTAATTTTGCATTTAGCTAAATTGATATTAGAGGTGATAATGTTGCCATATTTATAAAAAGTGCCTTTAACTTTCATACTGCCGCGACATGCCCTAGAAGGCAATGCCAATACGTGGACGGGCCCAAAATAAAAAAACCTCTCAAGTAATTATTATACATCTTTAGGCGCTTAAAAATAATTTACAATTCAAAAAATTGTGGAAAAATTTGGGTGCAGGCCTTCAATATATCTAGGCCTTTTCTACACCCCATTTTGGCGTTATCTGCTCTCATTAGAGTAATTGATGGCGTCGGTGTTGTGACAGCCTAAACGCAACGGCAACGGGATCTGATTGATCAGATTGAGTTTCACGAATCCAAGTGATTTGTTTTAAGCTTTTGTCCGTCATTTACCCAATAGCTCTATAAAGAAATAAGAAATGAACCTGTCAAGAGCAGGGGTTTAATTCCAATATCAAAATTGGACAAGGTCTAATGTGTTTATTTCATTTCCTTTATTATTTTCAATTCGCGGATTTTATTTGTTTAGATGTCGTTTGTCATTATTTGCTGTTTCTTGTGTGCTTATTTTATCAAAAAGATTTATAATACAGGGTTTCCTTAGCGACGTGTTAATATTTTAGTGTGTGATTTCTTAGGCCCTTTTATAAAGTTTATAAGAACATATGTCAGTTAAGGTTTTTACCTAGTAGTGATGAGCGAGACCGGTCTTGGTCTTGCGGTCTTGGTCTTGGTCTTGCAGCAAGACCAAGACCAAGACCAAGACCAAGACTGCCTTTTCGCTTGCAAGACCAAGACCAAGACCGGGGTATGCAAGACCAAGACCAAGGCCAAGACCGAGGTGTGCAAGACTACGCAAGACCAAGACCGACCTGCAAGACTCTTGCAATTCTGCAACTTTTTTTGATATTGTAATATTTTATTGTTATATTTAATATACAGAGGCATTTCATACAGACATGACAAAAACTGTGTCAAGAACTGTCAAAAGAGGCGATTATTTAATAAGTAAGAGTTTCTTAAATAAAATAATAATTAAATCGATCACTTTGTTCTTTTAGTTCTACAGTTCTTTTACAACGATAACGAATAAATTTAATAACATGTTTCAAAAATAATGAGATGGTGACTCAATGGTCCGACAAAGCTTGACATCTCCGAAATCGTTTACGACAGAGAAAAACTAGGGGTACAAAAGTTATGGAAGCTGAATATTACTTTTATAATTTTAATGTTCTTTTTTTTAAATTAGCTATTAAGTAATGCCACTTACAGGGTGGATCAAAAATCTTCAAAATCCAAAAATACATTATTTTTGTTTCACACTGTAAGAGGTGTCACCATTAGATTGCTTCTTAAAATTAAGATAATGTGAAAGTAATGAATTAATATAAAATATTTGCCATGTAATAAAGGAATACTTTTTATTTAAATGGATTGTAAAAATCACTTCCGGTTTAGACGGAAAAGTCAAAACCGAAAATAATATTTAAAAACCATCTACGTCGACATTGTTTCTATATAACAACAATTTCCAGCATAATATACAGGGTGGCGATTTTTTCTAAATTGATTTTTCGCCATAATTTTTTTATTTTAGGGGAAAAGCTAAAAATTAGGGAGTTTCTTGAGTGGCAGTGGATTAATAGAAAAATTCTGGAATAGAAAAGAGTTTTACATTTTATGCCCTTTTTGTCTATAATTTTTGTATGTTTGGTTTTTCACCATAATGGACGATTTAGGAGATATCGAGCTTTGTCACACTATTAGGCCCCCTTTTATCTGCAGATTGTTAATAAAGTATTTCTACAAACTTTGTACGACAAATTCTTAACCAATTTAAAGGTAAAAAGTTCATATAAACTAAAAAGTTTTTTAAATAACTTTTTTTTTTTAATCAGAAACCAATGGTTACATATCAGAATTATTTTCACATATATTTCACATCTGGTTGAAATTAAGTCTTTTTTTTCTGCTCACACAGTAAACAGTTTTGTATTTGCTTTAATTTTATCTGCTTCTTCAAAGAAAATTTATACAATTCTTATCCCTAAAATGTTTCTTTATGCCACCAAATGTATAAAAGAAGGTTGTGTCTTAATTTAACCAAAAATATAGCGCTATAAAGGGGTGGATTTACGCAAAGGCTGAGTAGGCTAAAACCTAGGGCGGCAAATATTGTGGGCGGCAAATTTACGATTATTTTTTTAAAAAATGTGATGGTAAATAAATATATTTTTTTTAATATTTAGGGAATAGATAAAAATATCCTGAAATTTGTTTGTTTTAAAGAATTGTTAATTAATTTTCTGTATGTTTTACTTTTGTTAAATTTGTTTAATACTTTTTTATAAGAATTACTAGTGTAGATTACATCCAAAAAATATTGACATATTAGAGCGGCAAAAATTTATTAGCGTATGGGCGGAAAAAAAATAAATCCGGTCCTGGCGCTATAAATAAATAAACGCCTTCATTAAAAATATGCTTTTTAACCAAATAATTTAAATGTACGTTTAAGAATAAAACTGGTATATTTTTAAATTTGAAAGCAAAAAATATAGTCCCCATCTTGATTTATATTTAAGTATTAAAAAGATATATTTTATTCAAGATTGCTTAGTTTAAATTATTACTACCAAAAAAAACAAGACCAGCAAGACTCTTGCAGCAAGACCAAGACCAAGACCAAGACCGGGTGGTGCAAGACCAAGACCAAGACCAAGACCAAGACCTTCTTTTGGCTTGCAAGACCAAGACCAAGACCAGGCTTGCAAGACCAAGACCAAGACCAAGACTAGCCCGGTCTTGGTCTTGGTCTTGTTTTGCTCATCACTATTACCTAGTTATTTTTACCATATATTTCTGGTTTATCAAATAAATTTTAACGATTAAGTAATAAATTCAACATTCTAATTATCTTTAAAATACAAAACACTACCCCAAACAGTAGCGAATTTACATTAGGGGCACTCGGGGCTAATGCTTAGGGCGGGAAATTTTCTTGGCGGCGAAGTTGCTTTAAAAAGTGTATTTGTGTTGAAATCATCTTTATATTATGATAAATAACCTTTTTCATTGTTAGGATTATGTTTAAAATTATTATACACGTTGCAATTTTATCAACAAAAAAGTTCTCAAATTTGTACCCTAAGTTGATAAAAAAATTCAATTTGTAAATACAAGATACTTTAATACAAATATTTAAAAAAATAAAAAACATCAGAATTAGCCCAAAAAGTAATAGAAATAATAATAATACGGAAAAAAAAAATAGGTTAAAAAATATTTCTGTGTTTCAAAATAAGACACTTAAAATTTTATTTAACTTTACATACGTCTGAGTAATCGTCGAAGTGTAAACATCAAATATTTTGCTTTGTGTTTTAATGTGAAAAAAGCGTAGAAACGGTTGATATTTATTTAACTTTCAAGTGCTGAAGGGTGCGCAAGGAATCGCGGGATCTAGTGCCGTAAGATTTGTAAAAATTGATCATGAATAGCGCGTATAAATTACTAAAACGTAAAATTAATGTAATTTTATAACCGTTAAAGATACAAAATATCCAACCTTTCAAACCTTGATATCAACAAAAAAACGTTAATCCTATTGTGTGAGATTCTTGGTATAGTGTAGGATATTAGGTACTAACTAAATTAAGATTTGGTTTGGCTTTATTAAATGAAAGGCTAGTTATAGTGTAGGAGATTCTGCCAAATATTATTTTCAATTTTATTTTACTTCTTAACTCTTATTTTTTTATTACTATTTTAACTGATCCTTTTTTACCCACTGTTATTTTTTATGTATCCTTTTTTAGTGATCCTCTTTGTTTGTGTACTTTTGTCAGCCACTCTGACGGATCCCTGAGTGTGAAGCGTGTGTGCCCGTTTACTGTGTGTTAAATTAATATAGTTTTTTTTTTTTAAATCTGTTTATATCGTCTGTAGCAGTAACACTCTCTACTAAAGTATTATTTATTTGGTAAGAACCATACTTAAGCTACTAGCATTACTAGGTTAAAACCTAGAAATGCAAAATTAATTTATAAATGTTACTTTGTTTACTTTTTTTCGCGCCAAACAGTATCACGTTTAGTGCTGTGTTGCCAGATTTGCCTTGAAGTTTTCCCAGCATTGGATTGTGCCTGCCGAATTATTTAGTTGCTTAGGATGGAAGACGAATCAGATGCCTCACAAATTAAAAGTAAAACTAAATTTAAATGCTGCCAGAAATTAAAAGATACTCAAAATTATTTCTGTATAGCATGCTATAACATCTTTCACAGATCTTTCCAGGAAAGAATAAAGACTCTCCACGTGATCGAAAGACATAAAGTATTATGCTCAGAATCCTGTAAAAAGAAATTTTACTTGCACTCTGGCGATCAAGAACAATGTGATGATCAAGAACCCAGGAAAGTTATATTGGAGCTTAAAGCTGAACTAGAACAGAAAAATGAGTATATAAATAGATTAAAGAGAAATTCTTCTGTTTTCGAAGAAGAAGCGTTAGAAATCGAAGGCAAGTATATCCGTGAAATCACCAAACAAAAAGAAACTGTAAGAGCGTTAAATAAAAAACTAAGAATTGTTGAAGAACAGATAACCAAAAATACTGCAAAGATTCCAGTCTCAGTGGTAACAAATGTAGCATGTCAAACAAGCTTGGTCACTCACAGTGACATAGCAACCGAGACTGATAACCCAGTGATTGTGTCCAGGGATGTGGTTTGTCAAACAAGTGGCATCAGTAGCAGTGACATGGAAACACAAACTGCTCTCCAAACTATGGAAAAGTCTACCGAAGTAAACCAACTACTCCTGGAGAACATCAACAATGCAGGTCAGGCACCTAATGAGGAGGAGAGTATAAAACAGAATACCTCCAAGTATCAAATATTAATAATTGGAAATAAGCCAGATGTAATCGGTTGTGGCTTACTTTTTAAAAAGCACTCCCGATCCAATTTCGATATAAACTGCCAATATACTAACAACTTACTTCTGATGGAGGATATTGTAACCAGAAACCGGGATCTTAGTGCTAATTTTTCCAAAAATGACTATGTGGTGCTCTTCACTGGTTTTTTAAATGCTACGAAAGGTAAGGTAGTTCCTGTACATTTTATGAACACCTTATTTGAATTATACAGTGGTACTAATCTAATTATTGTCGGACCGTCATATGTACCCGGGAAAAAAGTTTTAAACAACCTTATTTATGAATTTAATAGTAGACTGAAAAGACATATACACGACACCAGGGTTAATGTTAGGTTCATGACGATGGAAACTCCTGTAAATGGTGTGTCACCTTATGAATACAAGAATAGGCTTGTCAATTGTATCTGCTCTGCAATTCGTAATCCAAATAAAGACTTACAGGACCTAGACAAGACATCGCAATTTAATAAACGCCTAACTAAATTGTTGGGAAAAAGCGACGAGTGGATGCCTAAAATTTCTACGTTTCCAAAAGGCTATCCACCACCTACACTTAACGTCAAGCAAATTAGTTTATCGGAAAGAGCAAGCTATACTGAGGAGGAGTTATTTTGGGCCTTCACAGACATGCATATTGATAAATTTATACAGCGAAATTTCTCGAAGCCACGAAGAGGGATTACAGATCTTCCAGTTGAAAAAATTCCAAGAGAAAATTTTCGCATACCAGTAAGTTTATCGACGAAAAGTTAGTTTGTCCTTCTGTTCCCGTCCCGTTCATGGCAACTAGTTTTAACGACGGTGTCGATGCTAAGAGAAGTAGGGAAAGTGCAAATATAACAAAAACAATTTTTAAAAAGCAACATACTTTTTTTACTGTTTTAAGCTTAAATGTACGTAGTATAAAAAATAAAATAAATGAGTTAAGTTTGTTGTTGAATGAAGTTTGCCCTGAAGTACTATGTCTGAATGAAACAAGGCTTACTGTTGATGAGGTTGCTGTGTATTGCCTGGATAACTACAAGATAATAAGTTATTTTTGTCGTGAAAAATATAAAGGGGGGGGCACAGCTATATTTAGTCATAATAAATTAGTTGTTAATTGTTTCAATGTAAAGAATACTCAATCAGTAGAAAAACATTGTGAATTTTGCTGTGCTGAAGTTACTTCCAATAATAATTCAATTGTAATAATTAGTATCTATAGGTCTCCCCATGCAGATTTGAATGTATTTTATGACACACTTGATGGTTTGCTGACCGAAATATTTTGTTTAAATAAAAAAATATTTTATGTGGGGATTTTAATATAGATTTTTTGACTGAAAGTAGTAGAGACATTGTAAGCTTGTTAACCACTTATGGCATTATCACTCATGTAACTGGGGCTACTAGGGTAGGTACTACAACCGAAACACAAATTGATAATGTTTGTTCTAATATAGAAAAGGACAATGTCAACTGTATTATAAAAAAATGCCATGTCTCTGATCATTATGCTTTGGTCCTTTCAGTTAAGAACTTAAAGGTTAGGACGACAAAAGAGACTGCATTTGGACGCAAATATTATGAGCCAAATTTGAGCAACTTTAGACATCAGGTGTGTAGTGAAACGTGGCAAAATGTGTATGACGCTGAGGATGTGGACAGTAAATATGATGGTTTTTATGAAAAATTTTATTTTTATTTCGATACAAGTTTTCCTCTATTAAAATCAAATATAAAAATTAATAAATCCAAATACTGGATGACTCCTGAAATGTATGATTGGTCCCAAAAAATCAGAGACTGGTATGATTTATATAAGAGGACTAGAAGTGTAATTATTTTGGAAAAATACAAACAGGAAAAAAAGTCATATAAACACTTTATTAATACTTATCGAATAGCCTACAACGACAATACAGAACAGCCAGAACAAGGTAAAAACTACCTGGAATTTGCTTAAAAATAACCAAAATTCTGGTGCACCCGATGGGAATATCAGCTTGTTGCATGATGGCAATCTTGTTGCGGATCCAGAAGCCGTTGCAGAGTTGCTGAACAATCAATTCAGAGTTCTCACAAATTATAACACAAATGGTATCAAGGATAGATTATTTCAAGATGGGACAGGCAGAAGCCAAACTTCTAGTATATATTTGTTTCCATATACACCAGACGACATAAGGAGTTTAATTTTGGAAGTTCCACCTAAGTATTCAACCGGTCTTGATAATATACCCTCAATAGTTTTAAAAAAGGTTTTTGATCTGATCTGCTATCCCCTTACCGATATTATAAATAGCTGCTTTATTCAAGGTAAATTTCTTCCGGTTAAAAGATGCCAAAATTGTCCCTATACATAAAAAAGGTAACAAAAGAGATCCAAATAATTATAGAGCAATCTCACTATTATCAGTACCCTCTAAAGTCATTGAACGTGCAATATATATTCGGTTATTGGGTTATTTTTATAGTAATAATATAATTTCAAAAAATCACTTTGGTTTCTTACCTAAAACCTGTCCGCAGGATGCAATATTTAAATCTTTAAATTTAATAATGAAGGAACTTGATAATGGTAGGCAAGTTAGTGGCATATACTTTGACCTATCAAAAGCATTTGATCTAATTAACCATGAATTGCTTCTAAAAAAGTTAGATATTTGCGGCGTAAGAGGTGTTGCTAATGACCTAATCGATCATATCTCAGTAATAGAACCCAAGGGTATGTATAACTTCCCATAATTCGGGAACTAAAAAGACGTTTTACTCGAACCTTTACCAGTATCTTCTGGGTCCCTCAAGGTTCAATTCTGGGCCCGATACTTTTCTTAATTTATGTAAATGAATTGGGTGACTCACTGGGCTCAGATTTTGTTTTCCAGTTTGCGGACGACACTTCATGTATCGTAGTTGAGCCCAATATACCAGCTGCCTCAATTAAATCTAGTAAAATAGTATCAAGAATGAATACTTGGTGTAAGGATAATTGTTTGGAACTAAATACTAAAAAACCTGTAATAGTAAGTTATAAAAACCAAAACCAGTCAATACGTTAACTTAACAGGCAAAACAGTCCCTCAGGTGGATAAAACAAAGTTTTTGGGTGTAACAATGGACCAGCACTTATCATGGAAGGATCATATAGATGATGTAATAAAAAAGATTAATAAGGCATGTTACATAATAAGGCATCTCCGATATCAAGTAAGTGTAAAAGCCTTCGGGTTTATTATTTTGCTTATGTTCAGTCGGCAATACAGTACAGTATTTTGTTTTGGTTTAATTCTGTAGATTCTCGAAGAGTGTTCATTTCGCAAAAAAAAGTGTTGTAAGATTAATGCTTGGTATTTCTGCTAGGGAGTCGTGCAGACCACATTTTAAATCACTACAAATACTACCGGTTCCTTGTTTATATATTTTGAGTATTTGTTTGTTTGCAAGAAAAAATTTACATGAATTTTCCAGAAATAATGATTTTTACAAGAACATGACTACAAGAGGCCACGGCAATCTAAGCATACCTCATCACAGAACTAGAATGTATGAAAAGAGTCCCTACTTTAATTGTATTAAGATCTTTAATGCACTGCCGCATAACATTAAGATGATTACAAGCGAAAATTGTTTAAGAATAAAGTAAGGACCTTTTTATTAGAAAACATTTTATTCTCTAGATGAATACTTTAATTTGTAAAGTGATGTCCTGTGTATAATATATATATATATATATATATATATATATATATATATATATATATATATATATATATATATATATATATATATATATATATATATATATATATATATATATATATATATATATATATATATATATATATATATATATATATATATATATATATATATATATATATATATATATATATATATATATATATATATATTAGCTTGTCTTGACTGTAATTTTTAATTATGTATTTATATAATGTAGGAGGGTGAAGAAGTATGAATGAGTGTCAATGCGCGAGCCAGGATGAATAAATGAGTATGCATGTATTTACTTTTTAACTAGTATTGTAAGAAAATATTGACGTTGTAATGTTTCACTTTGAAACCCATAACAATAAAAGCATTATTATTATTATTATTATTATTTAACATAATTCGGTACAAAACATACTACCGTAGAACGGGGCTATTCTGGAAATGAGGGGTAATTTGAGAATTCTTCTGAAAAACGTTAAAAGCAGCAACACAGCCTGCACGGTTTATTTGAATTCGCAAACGCTCCGCCGCGCCGTTAGTAGAGATGCAAACGTGCGCCTGAGTGCATCGACGGACGAATTCGTTTTTATTTCGGCGTGTAGAGGTGGTTGAAAAGCACGTGGTATTTGCTGGAAGAAATGTAAGTAGTTTACTTTATCCTGTAAATCAAAACTGACTAAGTGTACGTTATTGGGACTTAATCCGATTAATTTATGGGGTTTAAGGAAGGTGTATTTATAAGATAAACATTTTATTGTTATTCTGTTTTTGTTTATTCAGTATTTTGTGAAGTGGGGCAACTTGAGAAATAGCTGGGGGCTATTTGAGAAAGTATGGGGGCTATTTGGAAATCGTTAGTCAGTGTTTATTTTTTTTTTGAATGGTATGAGATAATGGTGCGCACATACAAAAAAACATTCAGCCATGTAAGGAATGGCAAACATTACGTGCCCTATAGGCATTATTCCGAAAATGCATTGGCCAGAGCTGTAAGGAGGTAAAGAAAGGGCGCTTAACTTTAGCTAAGCCTCTGAGCGTTTTAAAGTTCCCATCGCAACCATAAGCAGACGTGCTAGAGGAGGTAATGTTTTCGAAAAACCCGGAAGACCTGCAATATTTTCTACGGAAGAAGAGGAACAATTTGTCAAATATCTAAATATTGTGGCAACATGGGGATTTCCCTTTGACTTATTGGACCTAAGACTTTTTGCAAAAATTACTTGGATAAAAAAGGTGTACAAGAGACTCGTTTAAAGAATAATTTACCTGGAAGAGCACTGGGCTTTAGCTTTTCTGAAGCGACATCAAAAGTTTAATCGAACCGTATATCATCAAATATTTCAACAAAAAGAGCTTCACTTTCGCCAGAAGTGATCGATAAGTTTTTCGATAATGCCAGAGAAATTTTATTAGCGGTAGATCCTAGTCTAATGATAAATTATGACGAAACAAACCTTACTGACAATCCAGGCACTAAAAAATATATTTTTAAAAGAGGATCAAGAGTACCGAAAAGGGTGATAAATTCGACCAAAACCTATAAGCTTAATGTATGCTGGTACTGCTAAGGTGATATATTACCAGTTTATGTAGTCTATAAAGGTGAGCATCTTTGGAACTCATGGACTGAGGAGCCCCCCCTAGATGCGAGATATAATCGATCCAAAAGCGGGTGGTTCGATTCCATTGTTTCCGAGATTGGTTTTTTGGTGGTGGTCCCATTTTTTAGAAACAAACCTGGAAAAAGGTTAGCAGGTATAACTGAGAGGTTTAAGTATCTTTACCGACATTTAATTTTCATTTAGGCTCTCATCGGAGACAACTTATCTTCTCACTTTTCCAAGATGTCCTTAAAACATGCGAGGAAATGGATGTCCATTTGCTTGCCAAGCAATGCGACACATCGTCATGCACATTGGACGTCGCATTTTATGCCCACTCAAGAAATATTGGCGCGAGATTCTAACCACGTGGAAGAAAGGTCAAGGGCGGAAAATGACTACACTCTCAAAAGATGTTTTCCCTAGATTGCTTGTACAGCTTCATGACAAGATTAAAGAGAATGGTAAGAAGCCAAAATTTAATATCCGGTTTTGCCAAAACTGGATTGCACCCTTTAAATCCTTCACGACCAAAAGAACGATTACCTGCATCGTCCGCCACAGGTACAGCTTCTAATAATTTAGATTCGAGCGTTTCAGAATCAGTTTTGGACGTTTTAAAAGAAATGCGTATGGGTAATTCTGAGGCAGCATAAAACCCGCGTCGAAAAAGATTGCCGTAGAAGCCGGAAAAAGTGTTTCAACATCCGATTTGTACCCGTCTGCGTCTACTAGTAGGAACAGTCCTTTTAGTTATCCCAAATTAGTCATCGAATCATCATGATGAAGATCAGCTAGAAAAAAGTGACGATGAAGACTATTTTCACTTGGAAAAGCATGATGAAGAAAACCAACCAGAAGAACTTAATGAAGAAGATCTGCAAAAATCACTGACGATGATGACCTTCCTCTTATTCACCTTAGCAATCTTAAGGTGAATATTGGGTGGTTGTTCGATATACAGACACAATTCTAAGCCAATGCTATGTAGGTCAGATAAAATCTGTAAACATGCTAAACGGGGAACGGATTTTCAAAATATCATTTTTAAAAAAATCCTCAAAAACGGAAAGATTTTGTCTCCTCCTAAGTTAGACGAGGACAGAGATAACAATCGAAATGATTGTTATGATACTTAGCCCCCCTAAAATTGAAGGTTCAGGAACCCGGAAATTTTTTTAGCTTTTCGAATAATCTTTCAAAACTAAACGTAAAGTGAATAGTTAAATACGGGTAGGTTTGTAAACTGTAACCTTTAAAAAAACCTTTATAATATTTAAGGCAGAGTTTTTTTTTATTTGTTGTTAATGATTTAAACATTTTTAAGTTACCTTGTTTATGTTTTTATACTTACTAGTTCTAAAGTGATTTGCAATGTTGCAAAAAATGCTTTGTATTTCCTTAAAGAATATTTTTTCTTATTTAAACATGTTTTCTAATTTTTTAAAAATGTTTTTGTTTTCAAGTAGCCCCTTTAGTGGATAAACTACGATTTATGCAATTTTAACCATGTTCTCAAATAGCCCCACCCTATGGGGCAATTTGGGAAAGACCATAAAAAATTTTTTAGGGCTCCCAGAAGGGGGAGCCCTTAACCCAATTAGATAGTAAATGCCCCTATCGCAGGTCTCTCAATGTCACTAAAAAATTGGCCAGGTTTGCTTTTGTTTTAAAGATATCGTTAAAAAACCTTAAAAAAATTCTCTAATAGCCCCGTTCTACGGTATTGAAAATTTTATTTTTGGGATTTCTCAAAATCTACCGGTCGGAATCTCTCCAAATAGTATAGTAAATCTAAGTTTGATAAAGCCCATTTTGATAAAAATGCCTGAAGTGAGGTTATTTAGTAGTTTGTGTGTTTTGATGTAGCCAATCACATTGCTTGTTTAACCATTTTAAGGACTACCTTGTGCTAAGAGTTCCTTAAAATTGTTTGTGGAATCGGCCATAAGAGACTAATACATTCGCAGCGACATCGAGTGCGCTCACCCCCACTCGCCTACGGCAGCCGTGAGTGTCGAGCGTAACAGGAAAAGTGTGACGTTTTTTTTTTAACATTGCTATAAAATTTCTCTCATACGTCGATAAAAAAGTTTCATTTTAAAAATTGTATATCAAAACTATAATTTTATGCAAAATTTTGGTGATAGGGCGGCATTTTCTTCAGTGCCTAGGTGCGGCGTTAAGGTTAAATCCGGCCCTGTGTTTACCACAACTAAGACACCCACGGTACGTTAGTACTTTGGCCTTATGCTAAGACTGTCTCAATAAAAAAAAAATAAGATCCTTGTGAGTATAAAAATAAAATAAATTATATATGGTGAAACTTCCAGACCATTACCTTCAGACATAAAAAAGAATTAAACATTAAAACATAGAAATCCGCAAATCCAATTTTTACTAACATGCATTATATAATATATGATGGGTATATAATAATTAAAGAATAAATAGAAAAGTTTCCAGTATTTTAGCAAGAAAAACTTCTTCACAAAAGTGAAATAAAAAAATGCATTCATCTAGCCAAGTTCCGGCTTGATGCATGAATGTGTGTATATTAGACAAAAGGTTTCATCGTCTTTTTCTCCCTTTTTATAACTTGGTTATCGTTTCACATACAGGCACATGGGATTTGGTATGTAAATTCCAAGGAAGTTTAAAGGTGTATGGAAGCCCAATGCTATGGCCCATTCGATCAAAAAATGTCCAGCCCAGTATGAAAATAACTATCACAGTTGGCCCCGCCGATTCTGCGCAATAACAAAATTCCACGAAATAATTTAATGTGTTCCCTACTTACACACTGATAAATCAGTGTGTAGTTAGGCAACACATTATACTTTTATGAGAGCCGTAATTGTCTTAGGCTGTCTAAGGTTTTTGGTGCAAGGACGCGCGCGGCGCGCATGAAACTATATCCGCGCTGTATCGTCAACCGTCGTCGTCTCATCATTCGCCATTTTCGTTGTGGTTTGTGCCCTTTGCGCCGATTGTTTTGCTTTGTGTGCGTACCTATATTTTGTGGTTGCAGAAGTTTTTTGGATTGATAAAAACCTTCTTATTTTAGTGATTAGTGTTTATTAAATTGTGACTATAATTTTGTGTTTATTGTTTGTTACTTATAATATAGTAACAAAATGATTAGAGGTTGTATGGTTTTGTCTTGCAAATTCAAGGGTAACATACCCGGCATTTTTTACTTTAGGTAAGTATTTCCTATATTTAAATTAGGTGCTTCTTATGAGACGTTACGTTAGGTAACCGAAAAAATAATAATATATCAATTATAAATAATAAAATATTAAAAATTTCATAGGAAATAGCAGTGAGAAAAGTAAGGCAATCTTAACTATCTCTTAGATGATTTCCACAATGTTTGTGTATTTCTGTGGATTATTAAAAAGAAATAAGGTTAAATTTAGGTACTTTTATTTTATTTAATAATTTAGTACATTCTTTTAAAGGATCAAAATTATTAATTACCTGGCAGACCAGGCAAATTTTAATATATACAGGTCCCTCTAATTGAATGAAAGAAAGCACAATTTTATGCTAAAGTTCCTTTTGGCTTTTGCTGTATTTGTTTAAGAAGAAATTAGATTTTTGGTTTCTGAAACTTACATTATCAACTTTTTAAGCTCGACATACTGTAGACACATAATATTTAACGGATACTGTTACAATGGATACCTTGGTACCAAAGGTTACTAAAATTTTTTAACCACTGCTATTCTGTCTCATAAATGTTTGTTATTAGTGAAAAGTATATGCCTAAAAAGCAGTTATAAAAATTTTCACTTTTTAATGTACAACCAGAATCTTAGGCTTAGATTAAACACATTTACAGTATCTCGCCCTTCTTTTATCACAAAATTGGTGATAAGTACATGAAACTATCATATAATGTTTGAAATTTATTTTAAAAAATCTTGTTTTTATATATTTACAAAGATTTTTGGTAAAAATACAAAACTCACAAAAATATCGACCATTTAAATAGAAGGCTTCTTTCCATATTATATCAGATGATATAAAATCCAATATTACACAATAATTTTAAATATTTTATGGTAGTATCGTTTAATAACCAACAATTTTGTGCAAAAAATAAAAAAAAAAACAGTGAATGCTTGAATTTGACATTTGATGATGTCAACTTTATAGATAGTAACAAAGAATTATGGAAGTCCGGCTCTGGCCTACTATTCATTGCGCAAACTCCGCGGGGCCAACCCCCCTATTCCCGCTGCCCTGCAAGCCTGGACCATTTTGTTCTACAGTATTGGGCTTCCATACACCTTTAAACTTCCTTGGTAAATTCACATTGGTATTCTAAAAACCTGTGAAAAAATTGAGAAAATAATGTCAAGTGGTTTCTGAAAAATTGGTCGCCCATTTTACTACTGACTGACTAACTAATTGACTCATCACAATTATGGGGCACTTCTTGAGGAAGTAGAAACTTGAATTTTGGTACGTAAATTTGCATATGCATTCTTATTACCTGTGACAAAATTAGGAAAGTTATGTCAAGTGGTTTTTAATATATTCCTTTTTTAAAATAACCGATTTTACCGACTGACTAACTGACTTACTTACTGACTCATCACAATTATGGGGCACTTTTTGCGGGAGTAGAAACTCGAAATTTGGTATGTAAATTCGCATAGGCATTCTAATTACCTGTGATAAAATTAAGGAATAGTTTCTGAGATACTCGATTTTGAAAATCGCTGATTTAACTACTGACTGACTAACCCATTGACTCGTCAAAATTAGAAGGCACTTCTGGAGGGTGCAAAAGCTTGGTATTTAAGTAGAGTTTATGTGACAAATAAAGAAAAATTTCTAAAAACTGCGCATTTTTACTTGGGATGCCCTAAAACAGGGGTGGTTATACCAATGGAATGAAACAGTAAATTGTGACTTTTTCAGGAATTTATTGAACTATCCTGACAGAGATACAGCGAAATATTAATTGGCAATACACGGGGCGACGAACCTTCGTCTAATTACGGGCGTTCTTACTGGACATTGTCAACTGCAAAAGCACCTCTTTAGAATGGATTTAAATGACACACCTCTGTGTTGTGAACAGTAAGATGAGACGGTGGAGAACATCTTTTTGGACTGCCCTGCAGTCTCGTCCAAGGGAAGATCCATGCTGAGCAAATGTTGGCTTTCTTTGGTCGACATTAAGGCGACGTTGTCACCTACTTTAAATCAGTAGGATTGGGAATGTACTGAGTGAGGAGTTCCCTTTAGGAGGTAGCACATCCTGCCTACCGAGGCCTAAGTGCAGTGATGTACTAAGCTATTGATTTTTTTTATCGATATAATACTCATTAAAATTATTTTTCAAACATTTTCACTAAAACATTCTTAGTTTTATTATAGTGTTTAAGTAAAATTCGTTGAGTATTTTTAAGTGAATATGTTATTGTTAGAATTTATTGTGTGATATTATTAAAAGATGTTTTCATGTACTTTAGGTAAATCCAGACATTTTAACTGTCAAAACGTTTGTTTTAAGTTAAACGACTGATTGATTATATCAGCCTTGTTTGGAGCCTTGTTCCTTTTAAGGCCGTTTGGAAGAGTTTGGTAAAACTTAATTTTAATAATGATTAACTCTGCAATAAAAAAATGTTTTATAAGCTACATTTAAAAACACACAAAAATGTTACTTAATAATTTGTGTTTTATTTATCCAGTAAATAAAAGAATAATAACTGTTTATTTGTTATAATGGCCTTTCACCTTCCACCTTATAACTATACTGGTTTCAGTAATGTAACTAATAAAAATTAAATGCGATTGCAATTTTTTTAAATCAATTATGTATTTTGTTAATTTTCTTTTCAATTGTTTGTTTTAATAAATATGATTCTTTAAACATAAGAAACTTTGTTGCCTTTGTATAAATTGTAAATCTTTATTGTGTAATTTATTTATTTTGTTCCACATTATAAAAAAAATGGGAGAATCTAAACCGAGACGAGCAATTTAAACAATGACTTCAAACATAAGCACCTGCTCGTTTAAAGTCGTTTGTCATTCACAATACTTTTAAATTTTACACCTTTATAGCGTAAAACTGTAATTATACTTCAAGCAAGGCAAAATTTGTTATTACGTTTTCTTTTAACTTGTACAAAGTCTAATCCTTTGGGGAAAAGTGAAGAGGCACAAGAGTGTAAAAGAGCTTTGGGCCTTAGTGGAACTTGAAGCAATGTACTGAAAAACAACGTGACAGTTAATGTACAGTCTGCTATATTTATCAAAAAGGGAGTTTAAACATCAAAATTTAATTTTAGTATTAGCAAAGATAATACTACTACGGATAAGATAAACCATTCAATGCTATATTTTTGATACCCCTAATGGACTTTGGCTATATAACGCGAGCCGATGTCCATCGAGAGATTTTCGCGCTATGCATTTCAGTCCTTGAACGAAAGTTAAACAGTGTTGCCGGCAGGCCTTTACTATTGGCGTGATGAAACGCGACTAGAAAATATACAACCCGTTTAGCCGCCCGTTTTCGCTACTTCGTATTTCGAATAAGGTACAAGCGACAGACATTGGCAATGTCGCGCATGGTTTCGTACCTCGTTTCGCTGCCCATTTAAATGAACCATCTCTCCGTAGTAGTATTATCATCTTTGGTATTAGTATAAGTTTTAGTCGCGACATTTAAGAAAAAAATCTATAGCTTTTTTCCTTGTATAATAAATAAATATTATAAATAACTTTTAAAACCATTTAGTAGTAAGTTTAAGTATTTAAATATAGAAAAATTAAAGATGGCTGCCATATAAATATCGAATGTTTGGTTAATAACTGAAAAACAAAAGACGATCGGAGAAAAAATGGTGGCAAAATATTCGTCACCAAATAGAGTCCTAATAATGTTATAGTTTAAAACATGTCCAAATTAAAATAAATGAAGCACAAGCAAACATTAAATTTAACGATTTTCACTTTTTCGCTAATATCTTCAGAACTAAATTTTTAAGAAAAAAAATTAGTAAACAATTAAACTCAGCATTAAATACTCCAAAACTCCCCTTTTAAAAATTTTGACCTAGCACCCTTAAAAACCCTTATATCCTGAACCCGATGCAAATAGGTTTATAAATGCCAAAATCCACCATTTTGAATAACTAAATTTTTCTTAAGGTTCTTAATCAGCTTCACATTGATTTTCGGAAATAAAAATGAATAATTTTAAAACATCTGCCTATAAAAATCTTTAAATAAGGAAACACCACTAACATGTGATTTTTAACCAAAAACGGGCATACATTTTACTTGCATTTAATCTCAAAAGTTTTGATTGCTCAATCCCTATATTTTTTAATATCTTATCCTGGAAATAACCCTAAGGGACTTTTAAAAAAAACTTTTATTCTTACTATTCTAGCGGCCGAGTGATGATCGCGTTGTTAAATTTAGCAATTGTTAAAAGTTAACGACGGTTTAGAATGTTTAACAAAACGTCATTGTCAGTGTTATTCAATGATTTTAGTAGGCAACCTGTCAAAATCTGACATTTTGTGAAACATTCTAAACCGTTGGTAACTCTTAACAATTGCTAAGTCCATATTTAACAACGCGATCATCACTAGGCCGTAGGTGTCTTAAAAAAATGAATTTAAAATTTTAATACATTTTTATATTCCGTAAGCAGAGAAATTATTAAACGGTACTAGTAAAACTTCCTGTAAAATTACAATAAAATGTCCTATTAATAAGTTGCTTAAGGTTATCTCAAGAACAACATTTAAAAACCTTGTGAAGATCATCACAGGCATCGCAAGTTTTGAAATACAGTTCGAAAAAATGTTTCATTTAAAAATGGTTCCAAGTTGATTTAAGAAATAACAGATTTAAATTTTAAGCGTATTTACCAAAAACTAATTTGACTATGAGTTACAGCACTTCAAAATGAGACTAAAATTATATTTCGCCGCTTAGGCTCAGTGCTAAAATCATTGACGCTTGATTTATCATCTGAATTATATCAAAGATACCAGTTGTAAGTATAAAAACTAAAAATGATCCGGATTCGTGATTCAACAAATAGGAATCGACTTCCTGAATTCGATTCCTTTTTTCGTTAAAAATGGTATCGTAATTCGTATTGGTGATTCGATTCTTTTACGAGATTCCGGATCCGTAAATTGATTGCCTTTTGAAGGATTCGTCCCAACGCTGGGTAGAAGAAATCCACTGGAAGAAAAGCAAATTTTAAAGAAGTTGCAATATTTCTAAGCAACCAGAATGTATTTAGCAAGCCTAGTATTAACATTTCGTTGGCAGCCGTTGTTAAACCGCAAAAAATGGGTCAAGTTTCGGTAAACAAAGAATAGTATATAAGTTGTAGCTTGAAGTGTGGTTTCTTAGTTATGACTTAAACGGTGTTGGCGATATATACTAACCGAAACATTGTGTACCAATTAACCAAATAAAGACAATGAAAGTCCATGATTTTTTGGCTATTGGGTAAGTTTTTGTTTTTGACTGCAGGGAAATTTGCTATAATCGTTTATCTTTATTTGTTAAGATATCGACAGTAGCAAATGTTAAAGGTGGCGGACACCCATAATAAAAAAAATCATTTAAAAAATTGAACCGGGACCAAAGTGGTAGCACCCGGCGAGAAACCAAAAAAAAATTTTGCTTAAAACGTACCTAATAGCTATTTTCAATACATGTTGTAAAATAAGAGCAGGCCATGTGATGATTGACAAACGAGGCCACAGGCCGAGTTTGGCAACAAATCTAGTTCCTAAAACATTCAATTCGCAACTTGAATCAAACCAGATTTTTCCTCCACTTGATGTGTTAATATTTTTATTATAAACAAGTTTATTTACATTCGCCATAATATTTAATTTGCCATACACAAGGTGACTATTTATTGCTAAGCATTGGTTGTTATGCACGAAAATCAAACTTTGTCGGATGTGACTATTTTTCAGTTAAAGTGATAAAAGTATTTATTTCATATTTTTATACCCAAATATGTGTTATTACAAGAATAATTCTAACCAATCTGAAAACTCCGATATAAAAAAAGAAGCAGAAGCTGCTTTACGCATGAGTTAACTTGTTTGACCGTACAAAGTCCTGTTTAAAAAACAATTTATTTTATTAAAATACAAAAATTATGAAATACAAAGGTATAATTAAAGTTTACAACTAACTGTAAATGACAACAAGTGACTTCAACTGACTAACTACTCTTCGTAAAAAATGAATAATATATCTGCATAGTCAGCATATTCTAGGGTTGAGCGGTGAGATAACTCATGCTAATTCAGCAGAAATTATGTAACACTTACGAATTTGATGTTTGGTGCGCAGAAAAAAAGGAGTGAATATTTCAGAAAAAGTTGTTTTGGAGTACTTGTCCCAGCTATCTTTAAAATGTGCGCCCTTTACTTTATGGAGTATTTATTAACTAACCACAAGTAACCACAACGAAAATTATTTATTAAAGTAACTATTGTTAATCGTTGGAATTTTTGGAACCTGTATGTGAGAAGAGTTGACTTATTTACAGATAAAAGACATTGGGGATGCTACGTCATTAAATTAAACCACCATTTCCAATACTAAAACTAATGTTTTAAGAATATTTACAATATCAGAGGGAAATATAGAAAAAGTGAGTTTCTTGAACGTTTTTTTGTAAAAATGTAAGCTTACGTCCATCTAGTATCGATTTGAAAAATCGATTGTATCGATACCCGAAATTTTATGTGTATCGATTACAATCGATTTGAAAAATCGATTGTAATCGTTACCCGAAATTTTAAATGCACTCACTACTAGTGTTTCCTTGGAAATTGAAATATTGAAAATTTCCGAACGCGTCTCGGAAATATTGGAAATATTGAAAATTTTGGAAATATAAAAAAAGCGTTTTAACTATCAAAACAAATATTTTTATATAATTCTTATACTTTTGTGCAGTACAAATTTCTCACTAAAAAAATATTTTCCAAAAAAGTTCGTATACTATTACGATTACGAATAATAAAATCTGGACCTCGGGGATTCACCGATTATTGCTTGTTGCCTTTTGCTTGTTTTAAAAGAAGTTTAATTGCATTCTCATGAAGACGACATTGATGCTAAATACAATATTCAAGGTGTGGATTATGTTGACCATTTATAGTATTACCTATGATAAACTTTTATTAAATATTTAGTTTTTTGAGTTTTGAAGTTTTTATTTCTATATTTTCAATATTTCCAAAGTTTCCTTTTATATTTCAAAATATATTTTTCGGAAAATTTTCCAACACTACTGACTGGACAACCAGTGGGTATACTCGTAAATGCTATAGGTTCTATACCTTAAAAGATTCCGAATTCCTTGGACTTTCCAATGCAAAATGCAATGCAATGTAAAAGAATGTCTTTTTGACATCAAAATGACGATTGAGAAGTTATTATTTTAATACGATTTTACGAAAAACTAATTACGTCAATTATAAGACATATTAAAACTTAACATTCATTATAAAGGCCGTAAAGTAAAAAAATAATGCAACTTTCTACTTTTTATAAAACATTCTTTAGGCTCAATTTTTAAAAATGTATCTTAGTACCGAAACCTCAAATTAAAACTGCACGTTTCATCTAAACCCTTTCCTCTTTGTCATTGTCGCCATTCGAAAGAAGATCATTAAAACGAAAACAATTTACTTCTCTTTTAATTAAACGAAAAACCCTTCTGACTTTTGAAAACGAGACTCTAAGCAGCAAAAGTTAAAAATAATAGCAGTTTTAATCATTATTTAGCCCGTATTTGAAAGCCTAGGTACAAAATAAATAGGCACTGCACCAGTGCACTTTGCTTGTTAAAATATTGTAATCAGTCGGTGTTGCCAATTTGCATGAAAAAATAATAAAACAAAGTAGGTAGAAAAAACATAAATTTAAAACAAAACCTAACTGGATTGCTGTTTGTTAGGTCCAGCAATAAAATTGGGCGAAAAGATTGCAGGGCACTGTTGGCCTCCAAGATCTCCAGACATTAAACCTCTAGACTATTGTTTGTGGGGCTGGTTCAAAATGAGGAATATCAAGAAATAGTAGACACTCAGAATTAATTAATTTACGCATTAAAAATGCTGCCGTATTAGAAAGATATAAATAAATCAGGAAAGTAACTGGAACCCTTCGGAGATGAAGCATAAAATGTTTAGAAGTTCTTCAGCGCTGGATAGGAAACGAATCCTTTTGGAATCAAATCCGGGAATTAATTCCTTTTTAAGAAACGGAAGGCTGAAATCGATTACTTTTTAAAAATAGATCCGTGATCCGGATTTGTTTTATAATTTTAAAATGATCCCGGAATCCATTCCTTTTCAAAATGATCCGATTCCAAAATAGTCGATTTCTTATATTTCTGATTTGAGACAAATCGGTTTATAAATGCCTAAATCTGTCATTTTGAATACGCCATTTCAAATTTCCAAATTTTTACCTTAGATTATTAATTTTCAAATTTTGACCAAACACTCTCAAAAACCCTTATATCCTAAATCTGAGGAAAATAGGTTTGTAAATGCTAAAATCCACCATTTCATTTTAAATTTCCAAAATTTTACATAAGATTTTTAATCAGCATCACTTAGATTTTCGGAAATGAAGGTAAAAAATTAAAAAACACACCCAACATGTGATTTTTAACCAAAATATGTTGTTCTTCAGGTCCAGAAAAACAACATTTAAATGAAACATTTTTTTTTTCGTAACCATAGAGTGTGGTCTCCAGAAACGGGCATAAATTTTACTTGCATTTATTTTAATAGTTTTGGATTGCTGGAACTTCATAATTTTTTAATATATATTATCCTTGGGAAAACCCTGAGGGACTTTTAAATGGGACATGTTATTTTTTCTATTCAGGGTATCTTACAAAAATAAATTAAAAATTTTAATACATTTTTGTATTCCGACAGCAGAAAATTATTAAACAGTACTTGTGAAACTTCCTGTAAAATTACAATAAGATGTTCCATTTATAAGTCGCTTGAGGTTATCTCAAAAATCACATTAAAAAACCTGATTAAGATCTAGCATCGTAAGTTTTGGAATACAATTCCATTCAATGTTCTAATTCATGCTAATTTCAGAAATAACATATCTACGGTTTAATTCTAATGCCTTGTAAGTGCTTAATTAATTTTTTTACAAGGAAAACATTTTTTAATAGTATATTACATAACAAGTGAAGTTTGCAAAACGAGCCAAAGGCGAGTTTTGCACTCATTTAAGTGCGCTAAAACCGTTTACCACTCGAGTTATGTATAGTATTTTATCTACAACCATCAGGTTTTTTTGGGATAATATTTTTTCTTTGACGTTTATCCCAATTTTACACTAGAAATTGATTAAACTACCAGTTACCCAATCGGTGTGAGCCATTGTCAAAATGACACCACCGCAAAAGAAAGCCATTTCAATCGGCAGTCGTAAATATAGGAAATATGAGCAACTTGACTATTACGTTTAACTTTTAGGTATATTATTTGTATGTTAGGTAATTTACGTGGAGAGTAATAATTGTTAAACGATGTTTAAATAAACGATTTTTGAAAAGTCCTTAGTACAAATGATCTTACCGCACTAGTGCGGTAAAGTAATGGTTATCACACTAGTGCGGTAAAGTGACACTTACTACACTTAAAATAGTGTTTGTAACCTTAGTTACCGCACGGTTATAGATAAAATTATTTACCGTACAAGTCTACAGAAATGTTACTAGAATATGAACATTTTTGGCGCCGAATGAATAAATGGGACTAATAGCGTATTCCTACATATCAGAAGGATTCCTTTGATTCCGATAATATTCAGACTTAAATAATATTTACCAAAAACCAAATTAGCTTAGAGTTACAGCACTTTAAAATGAGGGTAAAATTATATTTCGTGGCTTGGGTTCCGTGCTAAAATCTTTGACGCTTGATTTATCATCTGGATTATCTTGTATCCGGATTCGTGCTGGTATATATATATATATATATATATATATATATATATATATATATATATATATATATATATATATATATATATATATATATATATATATATATATATATATATATATATATATATATATATATATATATATATATATATATATATATATATATATATATATATATATATATATATATATATATATATATATATATATAACTATTTTATACATATACACATACACATACACACTAAATCATAAAAAAAATAAAAGACACGTTTCTAAAATAAGTTATAACAGAAAGTTATAATTTATAATATATAAAATTAAAAAAACGCTTAATAACAAAGTTTACGGCATACTAAAATTAAATTTCATATATATGCATTTTTTAATGTTTCTGCTTTAACACAAAACAAATGAATGGTTAATTAATTGCTGTTGTAATTACTAATTAAACCATCAATAAACGCAGTCATACCACAATTTGTTCGGTGGGTATTTATAGAGAAGAGACTTGACATCCCAATAGCAATCTTGTCTCGGAGCCTAAATTTTGACAGAGAAATCTGTACTTATAGAGTAAGAATTTTACAAATTTATATTGGACTCGTTCTGATCCATTTATATAACAATGGTAGAATGATGCCCGTATTACGCTATTATATTCAAGAACGTTCCTGTCAAACTATTATAGAGTAATTTTATTACTTTCTTGTTATAAATGCGAAAAAAAAATTCTTTTTAAAAATCCCAACTTCGTAAAACCTTTTAGTAAAATACTATTTACATGTAAATTAATGTAGTTTATTCGTAAAACAGCTTTTCATAAGAATTAAATAAAATTAAAATATAGACTTAATAAAAGTGTCTTTAATCTAATTGAATAAAAACGATTTTTTTTATCGTCTGTGAAACGAGATATTAACAATCAAAGTATGTATATTTAACATTGTCGATATCTGTCATGTATGAAAGCCGTGCATTCATTTCGGAATAGTATTAGAAAATTTTAAAAAAGGCTGACCTTTTTGATGGTTTTGTTAAAAAAGATATTGATTTTGGGGAGTTTACATGTGTTGTGTACAGTTTCCTACAAAAATAATATTTTCAAGCATTAAGAACCTCTAACTTTTGGAAAAGCGGATTCGATCTTATTTGGAACAGCGCTAAATTTGTGGTCCATTCAAAATACTGCATCACGAATTAAAGTAAAATAGGAAAAAATGTTATGATCCCCATACTGGTACTAGTCAAAGGAATCCCGGCCTGTTCAACAATTAATTTTTGTTAGAAAGAGTTAGAAATATGTCCATCCGAGATTGGCGGTTTGAATTGTGTTTACTATGTTACTTACTATAAAGCGATACTTTTGTCTACGACTGTCGCGAGTAACTACCTTAAAATTTAATTTCCTGTCAAAAAAAAACACCTTGAAATCATTTATTTCATATTGAAATATCACAGCTGATTTTTTTAACATTTATTAAAAGGCCTCCATGTATAAAACAACATTATTCTAGGAACTTTTGTCCGTTCATAATAACGCTATAATTTTAAAACAAATGACAATCGGAATAAACGATATGATATGAGATATGAATTGAAAATTATTTTTTCATATACAATACACTCCTGAAGGTGGCTTAAATTCGGTCCTTTTTATAAATTATCTACTTATGTCGACTTGGCAACATAGTAATTACAGCACCGCTAGGAAACTTTTTAAAAACAAAAAAAGCGCTTTCAAATTATTATTTCGACTCTTTACGGGTAGCAGGTCTGCCATTTTGAGATGCAATAGGCCGCAAAGCCGGGCTAAAACTCGATTGTCCTGCTGTTTCCTGCTATTTCTCATGCATACGTGATGGCGGAGTATTTTAATATGGAAAATGTAAATCGTTTAATTGTTGGACTTAAGGTCTCACACTCCCTCTTTTTTAATTTTGCATGGAGTATAAACACAAAGCTTCGAAACGGGCAGCCATTTTCTGACAAGAGGTATAATGCCTTTCACCAAAATTATTTTTAGAAGTTGTGTGGGATCTTTTTTGTGTGTTTTAAAGATTAGACAATTGGTCAATGCAAAATAATATAAAATAAACATGTTAAATAAATAAAATATGCAGTTAAAAAATAGATAAAAAAATTAGTAAGAATCAGGCTTAATATACCGAAGTACAAGTAAATAGGCTAATAGTAGTACAGTTTGTGGGGAGAAAAAAGGTGTTTGCCCTTCGGATTTTTTTCTACAGTTTTAATTTTTATGAAAATTTGGAATTAAGCTGCTGTCACCCTCTAGATTAAAGTTTATATATGCTTAAGGTGTGCTTTTTATTTCTAGGGGGTAAAAACCACCCCTTATGCAAAAAAAAATGAAAAACAGAAATAGACATTATGTAAATTAAAATCATAGCTAAATCTGTAGAATGAATATATTTTTATGTTGTAAGTTATATCTTACATTATGTTGGTAACGTTTTAACCCTTAAAAATCACCCTTAATAACAGAATTAAAAAAAAATGTTTTTTTATCTTAAAATTATTTAATGAAGCTTTTATTGTAGAAAAAATTATCTTAATAGTTTACGGTATGATAAATATTTAACTACAATATCTTCACCCTTAAATAATGACCCTTTATAAGATTTACTAAAAAAAGTATTTTGACGATTTAAAATAATCTGAGGATACAAATTTTATAGTCCCGGAAATAAGGCTAAAAAATGGCGAAACCATTCAATTTTTTTGTCCTGCATCCATTTGCATTAAAAACCTGGAATTGGGAGCAAAAATCCACCCCTTACGATATTTTAATGCAAAAAATAGTACAAAACCGCGGATTTTTTAAAGAATGCATCGAATCGCTTTTAGCATGCTCCAAAAATATTTGTTTTTTTTAAGCATAACTCCTTTAGTTTTTGTAATAAAAAGTTCTTTAAAAAACCATTTTGTTGGTTTTTTTTAAGAACCATAAGGTCCTATATATTAAAACTGTTTAAAACCCTTACTTTTTTAAAGGGGTGAGTTTAAAGGGTTGAAACAAGGTAGTTCTCGTCTATACACACGCGTTTTAAACGTTTATGACTCATTTAATTTCTGTCATACATTAAATTAAAAAAAGCAAAATATCTGTAATTTAAAAACCTACAATTTTATACTCAGTAATTTTTACGTATCCCGCTTTGTTTTCGAGTTATTTAAAAAAAAGGTCTTTTTTTTATAATTCTGAAATTTGATTTTCACTTGGTGCTCCATTTTATTCAGAACTAAGCATTTTAAATCGGTTAAAACGTTAAAAAGTACTTATGATACATAGATAAAGTAAATTGAAAAAGGGCTATGAATCATTTTAATTAGCGTGGTGATTAGGGGGTTGTTTTCGAAGATTTTTGCACTCAAAAAAATTTGGTCTAACCTTATTTTAAACTTTTATGATACATAATTTTTTACAAATGCTTTAAGAAAGTTATTATTAGTTTTCCTCGAAAAATACGTAGATTTTGCGTTATTTGTCTGTGAATCTCTGAAATTTTGTGTTTGATGAATAACAGCTAACCTTTAACAAATCACAACTTGGTTTGTATTGGTCACATAGAAATAACAAAAAAAACTATTTTACTCGTTTTTTCAAAGACTACAATTTTGTTATTTACAGTTTTTTGATAAAATGCATATTTATCGAGTTATTTCCAAAAAAAAAAGATTAAAAGCGTTGATTTTATCGACGAAAAACTCGATCGCGAATAACACGAAAAGTATGCATTTAAAAAAAAATGCATGGATCATTTTTTGCTCAGAAATCATTTTTCTATCGATTCCTGTGGTCAAAATAAATAAAAAAAAGTCCTTAGGCATGATATAGATTTTGATCCTTGGACTATTCTACCTACTGTCGAAATTTTAAGTTTTTCTATGCAGTTCAAATGGTTCGTTTCCTGGACTTTAAATAATTGTGGTACTTAAGTGCCTAAATTAAAAAAAAAAAAAACTACAATGTGCTATTAAAATAAGACTTTCTCTTTTAAGATTCGGGTAAAATTGTCATCTTCTAAAATATTTCTCAATATAGGCCTATCTAACTAGTACCTTTCAAAGTTGAAAAAATATATTTCTTTTAAAAATGCAAAAATAAATTAAAAAAAGAAAAAAATTGCATTTATATTTATTCTTTAGATTTTAGTCCAAACTTTTTCTTCTAAGGCAAGATAGGTATGTATATACGTTGCTTTACACAAAAGAAAGCTGACGGTAAAACCTTGAGAATGGCTAAAGGTATTTTTATTAAAATTTGACAAACATGATTTCTTTAATTAAATATGTTAAAAAAAATAATAATATATTTTTTTTAACATAAAGTGCTGATATTAAAAAAAGTTGTATATATCGTATTAAAGCATAGAAGAGCGCAACGTGGCTTCTAATTCCGAATTTTTCACTCTAAATTCAGACTTTAATATCTCAATTCGGATTTTAATGTCTAAATTTAGACCTCTATCTCTGGATTCAGACTTTCGTCTTTAAATTGAGACTCTAAAAATTAAATTCAGACTTTAAATTCTGAATTCGGAATTTCATATTAATGTGTGAATTCCGACATAAAAGTCTTAAATCAGAGTTTAACGTCTGAATTCAGAATTTAAAGCCTGAATTTAAAAATATTAGTGTATGAATCTAGATATTAAAGTCTGAATTTAGAGATTAAAGTGTGAATTTAGAGAATTAAGTCTGAATTTAAAAATTAAAGTCTGAATTTAAAAATTGAAGTCTGAGTTTAGAGATTAAAGTCCAAATTTAGAGATGAAAGCCTAAATTCAAAGTTTAATGTCTGAATTAAGAGATTAAAGTTTGAATTCACAGTATACCGTCTTAATTTGGAGTTTAAGGTCTGAATTTAGAGACTAAGGTCTGAATTTAGAGATAAAAATCTGAATTCAAAATTTAATGTTTAAATTCGATGTTTAAACTCTGAATTTAGAAATTAAAGTCTGAATTTAGAGATTAAAGTCTGAATTAAGGAATTAAAGTCTAAATTTAGAGATTAAGTTTTAGAGTTTGACTGTGGTCGAGGGTTATATTAAAGATTCCGCGCAAAATAAAATTTAAATGGCCAAAAAAATTATAAGTTTCAGCACCACAGACTCTCCGGAAAGTCAAATCTTACCACCAGAGAGATTGATATTATAAATACATCAAAAGGAATCGGCAGGCGGAAATTTACCAGTTTTTAATGTTTAAAATTGTAATCAGTGTAATTTTAACATAATGCTAAATAAATAAATTGCTGTTTTATTAAAAATTAGAGAACACATTGTTTAGCTGATTTTTGTTTAATCATACTGACAAAACAGAATGCTCCTTTATGCTACGAAAACAATGACCAAATCGGGCTGACAGAAAAAATTTATTAAACTTTCTTTCTCTCCTTTCTCGCAACTTTTTTCCGAAAGTAGCAGGAACATTTTAAAGATAAAACTAGTCGTACAAGGAAAACAAACCCAATCATCTCGAGTCTCCCGCACGTCCCATCAAAACTCTCCGAACGTTATACGAAAGATTGGATAAGTGTTCGATTCACTTTCCACATAAAATGCTTCCAGAGACATTTTCCTTGCCTGACAGTTCAGTAAACACTTTTAACTTGCTTCCCGGGCAGGTTAGAAAAGAGGATGACGGGGGGCGAGAGGGAATTTTGTGATGAGCTATTGTAAAGGGCAGTGGCAGAGACACAATCTCGAAATTTTAAAAATTTTACTTTAAGAAATGTAGTGTACTCTTTTAAATTGCAGTACTATTAATATTATTGCTTTGATGTCATATACACTCAGGTGCAAAAAAAAAAAATGCAACTGTGAAATTTTTGATAAAATTTGAGGAATCACAACTTTTTTATTTTTAGGCTGATTTTCATAAACTTTTTAGAAAACTTTAGGTAAAATAACCAATTTTAATACACCTATTTAGTCCTTTGATAAATGTTCGCCTTTTAGTCTTTATACAATTTGGTTCATGTCTTTTGGTTCATGTCTTTATGTGCATCGGTTCATTTTTAAGAGCAAAATTAAACATCTCACTACTTTAATAGAAATGTATTTATTTTTTTTGTACGAGGAGGCCTTGCTCGTTGTTGCCCTATAATGTCAGTTTCATGACGAATTTTTTCACGACAGACGTTCTTTACTACTGTCATGGTTTTAAGTGCCGAGAATTGCGCAAAAGCTGTTGCACTTGTTAAAGATGGACGTAGTTATAAATATATTGCAAGAATCCTTTATGTTCATCGCGCTACAATCAAAAGAGTATTCGAAAGTTTTCTGCAAACTAGCAGATACGCGTAGGGCCGGCTGTGGTAGAAGACGAAAAACTACTGCTGTTGATAACAAATTTCTTCAAGTTACATCTTTGCGGGATCGCCATTTAGCATCAGTACAGGCAAGAAATCAACTTCAAGAAGTCCGAGGTAGAAACGTTAGTGTGTGGACAGTTCGTCGAAGATTAAAGGAGTTTGGTCTAAAAGCTTGCAGATTAGCAACTGAACCACAACTGCTGAGTCATGGAGGAGGGTCAGTAATGGTGTGGGAAGGAATAACTCAAGAGGCTCGCACTGACTTGGTTGTCGTCGCTGGATCTTGGACTGCTCACCGATACATAGACGAGAGCCAATTACGTTATACCTTTCAGTGTAATTGTCGGTAATGACTTTATCCTCATGCAAGATAATGCGCGACCCCATGCATAAAGCAGGATGTGTCACACAATACCTAGCGGAAGTTGAAATCAACAAAATGAACGGGTCAGAATGTTCGCCTGACCTCAACCCCATAAAGCATGTGTGGGATATGCTAGGTAAGCGAGTCAAAGAGCGTGAAGTAGCTCCCGCTACGGTAGATGAGCTCCGTTCAGCGCTTCAGGAGGAATGGCAAAATATTCCTCAAGACGCTAAACTTAATTGACAGTATGGAGAGCCGTATATGCAGGCAGTTATTAGAGCCAGAGGTGGCAATACAAAATATTAGGTTAAGTTTGTTGTAAAAAATGTTTCTTTAGGTTAGTTTAGTTAAAGTTAAATTGATTTGTTAAAAAATAAATAAATTTCTTTTATAGTAGTGAGATGTTTAATTTTGCTCTTAAAAATGAACCGATGCACATAAAGACATGAACCAAAAAACAAACTGTAGAAAATAAATGGTTCTTAACAAATATTGACCTTTTAAAAAAATTGATAACGTAATTATTTCACAGGGTATTTAAAAATTAAGGTCATGAAGCCATAATTTTATTAACCGTGTATAATGAGTAAAACGCGAATTTTACAAATTTTACCAAAAATTTCACTGTTGCGTTCTTCTTGCACCTGGGTGTAATATTATACACATTTTCGACAAAGCAAAATAAAATAAAACTATAACAATAACAAAAAATAATAGTAAATTATGTAATATTATACGGAAAAAAGGCAATACAATGGTTCTATGTAATAAATTTGTTCTAAATTATCTTTATAAGTATTCAGACAATACATAATAAACCTTTTCTAACAATAAGTTTTTGGCGGATAAGTTGAATTTATGAAAAATACCTATTTTTTAATACTAGCAGGTAAGTCATAAATTAAACATTTTTTTAAAATTAAAGTAGAACATGGATTTGGAAGATATAGTTGAGAATTTTTCCAGTATTGCGCAAAGAATTCTTAGTATTATTAAACCAATATTTTTGTATATTAAAGATACTGTTTCCAAAATAAAGATAAAAGCAAGTACATATTAAAATTCTTTTTGATTTAAATAATAATTCACATAAGTCTTTGGTCTCAGCTTTACAAATATATCGAATTGCTCTCTTTTGCAATAAAAATACTGAATTTAATAGATACTGATAAGAATATTCCCAAAAAAAATACCATATCTTATAACCGATTCAATTAAAGCAAAGTAAATAGATTTTAAAATGGAAATTATTCTAATTCATAAGAGAGTACTCTAATAGCATAATAATTGGATGCAATTTTACTACATAATTTTTTTTATGTTCTTTGAAATTCAGTTTAACATTGTTATAAATTCCTAAAAAGTTAGTACACGGGAAGGGTTTTATAATTTTATCATTTAAAAATATGCTATTGAATACACATTTGAATGTTAAGGTATTAGTTTCAGTTATATTGAAAGAAAGCAAGTTAAAATTGTAAATATGTTCTATAGTTTATGGCGGATTCATGTTTCGGTGTGTTTTCTTTGGGATACTCGCCTTAGAACCTTTATTACCAATATTAGGTAATATTTTTATGGAAAATTTTGAATCCATTTTTGTACAAAATTATTAATATAAACCTTTAGTTTGGCGGAGATATATAGATGATATTTTTTCTATTTATACACATAACGAATATTGTCTAAATAATTTTTTAACACACATTAATACACAAGAACCTACTCTTCATTTCACTTTAGAAAAAGAACAAAACTCACACTTTCCTTTGCTTGATATTCTAATAAAAAAAGATGTAAATAATTTTGAAACTAAAATTTATATAAAACCTACACATACAAACAGATACTTAAATATTAACTCTAATCCCCCAATAGTGGTAAAAAAGGAGTTGCAAAAAGTCTTTTTGATAGAATTAATATATTTTGTTCTGATCAAAACCAAGAAAACGAAAAAGAATTTTTAAAAGATATCTTAATTCAAAATAATTATTCTCTTGATTTTATAAACAAATGCTTTCTAAAATTTAAACAACCAAACAAAGACCAAATCAAAACAGACCTATTACAAATCTATGTTTACCATATATTCCTGGTTTATCAAATACTATTCAACAAATAGCTAATAAATTTAATATTCGTACTATCTTTAAAACACAAAACACTATTAGATCTCAAGTAACAAAACCAAACAATATAAACGAAAACAAAAATATATTTCTTTAATACTTAAAAAAAAAAAATAAAGATGGAAACTATATTTTCTGCATTAAAATTATAAAATATACCAATTTACACCTTACACATACGTTAGAATTATTTGATCAAAAAGCATATTTTAAATGTAGGGGTTTATTTATTTATGCTCCATTTTTAGTTGAATTGAGACACAACCTATTTTTATACATTTAGTGGCACATAAAAACATTTTAGTGATAAGAATTATTTAAATTTTCTTTGAAGAGGCATATAAAATTTAAAAAAAATACAAAACTATGTAAAAAAATTTAGAAAAAAAGGGCGTAAAATGTGAAATTTTTTTCTATTCCAAAATTTTCCGAAGAATCCACTGTGACTCAAGAAAACTCCCTTATTTTTAGCTTTTAACCTAAAATATAAAATTTATGACAAAAAATCCATTTAAAAAAATCACCACCCTGTATATTATGCTGTAAAATTGTTAAACTGTCATATAGAAACAATGTGAACGTAGATGGTTTTTAATTTTAATTTTTGGTTTTTACGTAAAATCCATTTGTACAAAAATTATTCCTATATGACATGAAAAAAACATTTTTTATTAATTCCTCTCTTTTATATTTATATCTTAGTTTTAAGAAGCTATCTAATGGTGCCCCTTCTTACAGTGTGGAACAAAAATAATATTTTTCTGGATTTAGAAAATTTTTGATCCACCCAGTAAGTGGCATTACCAGATAGGTAATTTTAAAAAAACAACAGGAATATGAATGTTATTTTCAGCTTCTATAACTTTTGTTACCCTAGCTTTTCTCTGTCGTGAACGGTTTCGGAGATATCTTGCTTTGTCGGACCATTGAGTCACAATCCTATTATTTTTGAAATATGTTATTGAATTTACTCATAATCGTTGTTCAGGAACTGTATAAAATAACAAAGTGATTCATTTAATTTTTTTTTTAAAGAAACCTGTTACTTATTAAATAATCTCCTTATTTTGGCAGTTCTCGCCACATTTTTTGTCATTTCATGAAATACCTCTGTATATTGAATATAAAAATTGAATATTATAATATTTAAAAAAAAGTTGCAAAAGTGCAAGTCTTGCAGGTCGGTCTTGGTCTTGCGTAGTCTTGCTCTCCTCGGTTTTGGTCTTGGTCTTGCATAACCCGGTCTTGGTCTTGGTCTTGCAAGAGGAAAGGCGGTCTTGGTCTTGCTGTAAGACCAAGACCAAGACCACAAGACCAAGACCGGTCTCGATCATCACAAAAAAAAAAGAATTCCACAAATCAAAAATATGTCAACACGCGTTTGATAACAACCACATAATAAACTGGAATGCTTTTAGCATTTTAGCAAAGGAAACTTGTTCAAAAAACGTAAAATAAAGGAATGTGTAGCATCAATATCTGTTAATTTAAATAATACAGGTCTGTTTTGTCTTTTTGAATACAATAAAAATACCAGTGAAATAAACTAATGTCATTTATGACAAAACGTCATAAAAAGTAAAAAGCTTTCAGAATTTCCCAAGTTTCAAAGCAAAATTTCTTAAAATGTAGTTTAATTTTTTCTTTTAGTTTCATCTTGACAACGGTGGCCGACTTGCCACCGAAACGTAGATTAGTGTTCTTAATTTTTTGGAGGATTTTTCTTCTTTTTTTGCAAGCGATCTGCAAGTGTATAGGGGTCAATGAGGCTGAGCAGGCTCAGTTCGTTATACCCCGGGACCTGGACCAAAGTGGTCCCATTTTTCATAAAGTAGTAAGGCGAGTTTCCCAAAGAAAACACACCAAAGTAATTAAGAGTTACACCATGATTTGATTTTTAAAATATCATTTTCAATTGCATCATTTAAAAAATTTGTATTTTTGTTATTCCATAAAATAGTTGTAGTTAGTCATCCGCAAATATTGTAATTTTTTATATATATGTATTTATATTAAGTAAAGCTTAATCATTTATATATGATATAAATAAAAAAGGTCCAAGAACAGAACTCTAAAGGTAAGTACAAACCGACCAACAAAATGTTGGCAACACGTTGACGGCTGTGGCCAACATATTTATTGTATACAGCTACATGTATCTGGAGATATGTTTTTAACAGTGTTGCGCGTTTAAACCAAACTCAGTGTTGAATTAAAAATGGAAGAGACTGTTGCTGCTGGTGTTAGTGCTGCTTTTATCATAATAGCTGACCATGCCCAAAAGCGAAAAAGAAGGTGGTGGCAGAGACAGTTTTTAAGAATTGGGACAAGTCATGTCCCACAATACAGAGGCCGCTCTCAGCATTTCAATTAGCTCTACCACTAGTTCTTTTGTCCATATCATGTTTACTAAAAAAATGGACACAAAGGAACACTACAATTTATATTTCTACTTTCTGATAACATTATTCAAACGTACAATTTTTAACAGAATAGAATGATTTACACAGTCAAAAGCTTTAACTAAATCACAAAAAACAGCAACTGTTAATTCACCATCGTTTAATGATGTGTAAAGATGTCAAAGAAAAGAAAATGTTGCATCATTTGGATTTTTTTTAATCCAAATTGATTTGAATTTAAAATTTTATGTTTATAAATAAACATCGGTGTTATTAATTTGGTGATCAAAGTCGAAATGGAAACTTTTAATTAGAAAAAAAAGAGCTAAAGATTTGCTGGTAGGTATTTTGCTGATAAAATCAAGAAATATGTATGAAGAACAATATGAAGCTGTAAGAATTAAAATGCCCTGTCCGTGTTTTTCACAGAGTAATTTAAGACGTTTTCTCCTTTAACGCTTTGGGCACAATTTTTAATGCTAAACACTATGCCTAACTTAAAAATAATATTGATAACAACAAATTTAACAAGGTTAATGTCCTGCTAAAAAGAAGAAACGAAGGATTTAAGGAAAAAAGGCCAAGATATTAACGTGAAACCAGGTTTATACATTTTGAATAGACGCCCCAAACAGCTAGGTTTTAATGGTAAAGTTTAGTGATTTTATAAGTATTTCAATAGGTACTTCCAAGTGTAGTTGTTTTAAGGCAGCCCTTATTTTTAGTGTCACAGGAACCCGTAGAAGTAGGCAATTAGTAAGGGTTTTGTTAAAAGATATAACCGATTTAGGTCACTTAGTTTTAATAAATAATTAAAGTACCAAAAACAAAATCGATGTGAATATTTTCGTTTAAAATTAAGGTTCAAATCTTGGTAGTTTTACTGAAATCTACCAGAAACATATGGCTTTAACAAAGGCAATTTAAATACTCTGTAAAACTTGGCAACTCTTTATTTAGGTTTACAATGTCACAATTCTTTACTAGTCTAGTCAAAAAAGTGTTTTTTCCTGCGAAAAATAGTTAGAAGGCTTCGAAAAATATGAGCGATAGCTCATTTGAATGCAAATCTGAGAAAGCCGTTTTGAGGATTTTTTCTGCCAATAAAATTTGCAATTGTTATCAACAAAAAACGAACAAAAAAGAAGTTATTTCGATTTTTAATGATAACTCAAAAACCATAAGAGATAGCGGAAATTGCAAAAAAGATCCTTGAAGAGAACGAAATTTCCAAAAAAAAGTCCCGACTTCAGGAACTCTGTCGCCATTATTTATAATTTTAATTTAACGCTGAAAATGGGCCTCCGCGCAGGCTATTAATGGAAAATTTTTAAAAATTATGGTGTATTCAGAATACTTCAAATAATTCATTCCCTATGAAAATTTAACTTAAAGTTAATTTTTCAACAAGTTAGACAGTTGTTAATTAACGAAATTGTTTCGAAATTTTGTCTTCATTGTACATTAAAAAAAATGTTTAAATAATTGTCGTTACATTTTTCGTTTCGTGTAGCCTTTCTTATATACATACTCGACAAGAGCACGCCATAAAAGTTTTTAAAAAATTAATCATTTGTTTATAATATTTTTAAAACTTTGACAAAAAATGAAAAATTAAAATAATCTTGTCAAAGTTATAAAATTATTATTAACAAAGGATGAAAATTTATTAAACTTTTGTGGTGTGATCTCACGAAGTGAAAAATTTATACGAGAATTATTTAAACATTTAATGTACAATGAATACGAAATTTCAAAACAATTTTGTTAATTAACAATTGTCTAACTTGGTGAAAAATAAATTTTTAACGCGAATAAATTGTTTGAAGTGTTCTGTGAACACCATAATTTTTTAAAATTTTTTAAATAATATTTTATACTTAAAAAAAAATATTTAGTGTGACGTAGTCAGTTTTGATTTCGAGCGCGCAACCAAAAAAGGCGTGGAGACCCATTTTCAGCGTTAAATTAAAATTATATATAATGGAGATAGAGTTCCGGAAGTCGGGACTTTTTTTTGGAAATTTCCTCCCCTTCAATGATCTTTTCATCAATTTCCTATGGTTTTTGAGTTATCATCAAAAACCGAAACGGCTTCTTTTTCTTTGTTTTTGTTAGTAAAAATTGCAATTTTTATTGGCAGAAAAAATCTTTAAAACGCCTTTCTCAGATTTGCATTTCGCGTTAAATGATCTATCGCTCATATTTTTTGAAGCATTTTAACTATTTTTCGCTAGAAACACACTTCTCGACTAGACTATACGAACTGAACTCTATCACTATTACCATCAGGGCCGGATTTAACTTTTTGCCGCCCATAGGCTAATATATTTTTGCCGCCCTAATATGTCAATATTTTTTGGATATCAGAACTGATTAGGAAAAAGAAAAAAGAACATGAGACAGAAAAAGTTCTTCACTTACAGGCCCACTTCCAGAACGATAATGCAAGAAGATTCTACAAGGAAGTAAAGGGACATAAAAAGGGTTTCCGCCCAATGAGTGTCACAATGCTAAACACATGTAAGCGCTACTTTGATAAACTACTTAACCGACCGGTACAGGAAGAACTCGAAAGTCTTGCATTCCAAACAGCAGACGGTAATATACCGTCCGTATCCATGGAGGAGACAACTAGAGCCATTAGAAAACTTAAAAATAACAAAGCGGCAGGCCAAGATATTATCTTGGCAGAAAGTCTGAAACATGCAGGGGATGACCTAGCCATATAAATACATAGCCTCGTGCAACAGATTTGGAATCAAGAAATTATTCCCGACGAATGGAAAGAAGGTGTTCCCACTCCACAAAAAAGGGGACCAAATGCAATGTAAAAACTACCGAGGTATTGCCCTACTTCAGTATATGACAGTGTTATTAGAGTGAGATTGTGGGAAGCAATGAAAGAACTTGATATCCCGCACAAGCTGATTCGACTGTGTAGAGCGTGCCTAGAGGGGGCAAAGAGCCGCGTCAAAATCGATGGTGAGTACAGCCAACAGAGGCCTAAAACAGGGTGATGCGTTGTCGCCAGTACTTTTTAACCTTGCACTAGAAAAAGCGGTAAGAACAGCATAAGTAAAGGCAGAAATTTTTGGCCCAGGTGGACCCAAACTTATTTTGGCCTATGCAGATGACATAGGTGCATTAGGAGAAAGTACGGTTAGTGTGAAGGAAAACTTTATAATTATTGGAAAAGGAGCTCAGGGAATAGGGCTACGAATAAAAGATGGAAAGACCCAATACAAGCATGTCTCCCGCAACCCCGCGCGTTACTGAGTCAGACAGAACATCACAATGAGTACATGAGTACATGATCACATGAGTACCTGGGCGTAGTGATAACAGCAGACAATAGTATGTGAAAAGAGATTAAGCAGTGAATCACACAAGCAAACAAATGCTCATTTACAGAACAAACCCTACTAAAATCAAAATATATCACAAGAAAAGCCAAAACCGTAATTTATCAAAAAATAATACGTTCGCGACACAGAGCTTCTAAGAAGGTTTGAGAGAAAAATTCTGCGTATGATATATGGCCCTGTTCGAGCCCTGAAACCGGTCGGTATAAAATGAGAAGCATTGCTGAGCTTGCTCAAATATATTGTATCAAAGCCCTGACATCATTCAGGAGATAAAGTCCGGCAGACTAAGTTGAGCAGGGCACGTGCAGAAAAGCCAAAACGATCGCCTAATAAAACGGGTATGGGAGGAAGCACCACAAGGAAAAAGATTACTGGGAAGACCTAGACTCAGATGGAGAGATAACATCAATAAAGATCTGGCTATCGTTGGAGTAGACCAGCAAGAATGGAGGGAGATGACCCTTGACCGTTCCAGGTGGAGGCAGATAGTCAAGGCAGCCAAGACCCACTTTTTGTTTTAGTGCTACGGAGTAAGTGAGTAAGTAAGAACGAAAAAGTTTGCATTAAAAGAATGTAAACTACACTAGTAATTCTATTATAAAAATAAATTCTATAATTTTTTTTTATTAATTTATTGTTCTTAATATTCTATAATATTTTAGAAACAATACCTTGCTAGATTATTCTTATACTACGTCTTATAAAATACGGGAATTATCTAAACAAACAACTGTTTATAACATAACACCGTAACGATATATTAGCGTTGTTTCATTGTACACAATTTTTCAAGCCCTATTTATTCTTTCATAAAATTATTATTTTTGATAATTTATACCCCGCCTGTGAATAAAAGGATCCAAAGGGGACAATTCGCAGGATGGCGTGGCCGTAATCCAATTTATTTTGTCATTGTTGAGTTAGAAGCAGCACCGATACATCTCCGATAGATGCGGTGAGCGTAAAAATGGGAAACGAGACGAAAAGGTAAAAAAATGTGGCTTTAGGTAAAAGAAAAAATATTATTAAAACAAAAAATGAATGGATTCGAAGACGTCCTATTAAAAACTTAGGGTAATGCAGATTGGATCAAAATGTTGCGATTGAAAAACATTTGCTATAAACTAAAAACAATAAAGTTAGAAATCCCTAATAAATATTTATTTAATTTTGATTTATTTGCTTCAAAAACTTTTTTTCTAAATTAAATAATCTGTTTTTGGTCGAAATAAGGTGGGTGGACCATGAAAGGCCATCATAACGAATAAACAGTATTATCCTTTTTTTTTTCGATAAATAAAACAAACGAATTATTAAGTAACATTTTGTTTTATAATGTAGCTTATAAAACTTTTTTTTATTGCAGAGTTAATAATTATTTATTAAATTTAACCTTTCCAAACGGCCTTGGAAGGAACGGGGCTCCAAACAAGGCCGATATAATCAATCAGTCGTTTAACTTAAAACTACACAGAAAAAAACATATTATCAAATAGAGTATTTAGATATTTTTGTTTATATTTATTTAAATTGAGATTACCGATTCTTATTTGAAGAAAGCCACCTTAAAAGAAGTATTTCAAAATGATTAATAAAATTATTTCATATCCTCAGAATATATTTTCACTTTAAAAATACAGTCTAAAGCTAAGACTTTCATGATTTTGGTTTGAACTTCTTTGTTCTTCAGTTTAAAATAACATATAATTTTACTTTGAATTTCAGTTACTTTTAAAATAAAAACTGGTCATTTACAATTAAAATGACATATCCTTTAAAGAACGCGTCCTGTATGTTCAATTTGAAACATTTGGATTGCTCAATTTGAGAATATATTTGCAATATAATCTAAATATAACATTTTTGAAATTCGGAAATTTTCATTTCTAGAAAGTCCACCTACGATGTACCCCGATTGGCACCGGAAATTGGCGGTGCTTGGTTTGCCCGTTCATTCTTGTGATTATAGATCAAGGTGAAGGGTATAGCGAAATTTAATCGGACTGTTCTAGTCCCGTTGCACGTGTTTTTGTTTTGGGTGTTTGTACGATTAAATAATGGGAGTTGAAGACATTTTACAACAGTGGGGATGTGATAGTGTTATTCGAGCCTAGGTAAGTATTTACACCATTGTTTTATAAAACTGTTGTCCAAAAAACCAAGGGTCGATAGATCTCAATTGTCACCAAAACAGGCACAGTCACACAACTAACCA
>JAHBCN010002517.1:0-89960 GCA_019359885.1 Listronotus oregonensis
AGTGCCTCTAAACAAAGAAATCGATTAGGTACAAAAAAAAAGCTGCCAAACTGTTTTTTTACAAATATTAAAATTTAAAATTTTTTTTTTTGTTTTGAATATTTTCTGCAATAATACTTCTATCTATGTGTTTTTGTAAAAATTAATTTATATACTAACGTAATTTATTTTTGTTTCGTTTTCTTATAACCCAAATTTTTTTTTAAATTTTTTTTTTTTTTTTAATCATGTTTAAATTTTAAAAAAATAAATGATTTAAATTACTAATAACTTAAATGTTCTTATGACCCCCTTTTTTTCGTAACATGATCTAAACCCCTCCTGACCTTTCTAAGCTCGCCGATATTTTTTGAGATTTTGGTTAAGACGATTAATTTTTTAAATTTTTTTTTCCCATTTCTTCCGTGTTTGTGTTCCCATTTAATATTTCGGTTAACGACTTCCCCAAACCATGGAAAAGTGCCCAAAATTGTAATATCTGGACTATTAGGGGGCCCTTTTTAATAGTGCCAAAACTTCCAATCCACTGATTGTATCGGGTTGAGATACTGCACAACTTGACGAAAAATGGGGCGGCCCCCTTTTCAGTGGCAATTCTTAAAAAAATGTCCTTAATATCGTTTTCAAGAAGATTGAGATATCTTTCTCCATTAAGGACCCTCGTAAATAAACCCGACAATTCTGTTGTTAAGCACACCAAAAGACATGAAATAGACCCCCTTGGTATTTAACCCGAAATTTCCGGGATTTTGTCTTGCCCAGCTGTGCGTATTGCGTCGGTTAAACTTTCCCCGATGTAGTGAACGTAGCTTCATCCGCCCCAAAAAATCGTTTGAAACAGGGTAGCATCGTTATCTCGTTCATGGTTTAAAAATTTTGGGGGCCCAAATTAAAAAAATTTCTTTTTTTCGCGTGTTAAATACTTCACTGGAAGAATGTGATATGGATACTTAAAAATTTCCCCTTTTTCTCTGAACCCGATGGTTACCTTCTTCTTGCGGGGCCATACCTCAAGTCAGTAATTGCGTCAGAATTGATTTAGGGATAAAAAATAAAATAATTTAGAATAGCCGACCCCGGTTTCTTTTTTTCATTGTAGTCCTTGTTCTAATATTTAAAAATTTTTTTTTCTTCGAATAAGTTTTAAAATCTTTTTTTCTGATATATTTCGGTGGAAATTTGAAAAAATTTTTGTTGTTTTTTGGGTTTTCTAAAATTTATAATAGAGAGTTATAATTTGAAACGGTTCTTCTGATGAAAACCTCATTATAAAACTACCCCAAAAAAAATAAAAATCGTATTTTTAAAATTCTTGACTGACAAATAAGCACCTGTGACCTGTGAAAAAAGGTTTTTGGGAAAAAAATATCCTTTGTATCATGCAGTTTTTAAGCAATTGCAGCAGAACCGCAGGAAATAAACCCAGCAACCCCTCCCCGGGATTCCTCGTGAAAATCTCTATCTATTGATATAAAAAAACGGGGTATTCCAAAAAAAATACGTCACTCTTGCTGTTACTCTTTTTTTTTTTTTAAATGTTTTTTTGATTAGATTATTGAATTCTACGGAAAAAAAAACGACATGGTTTTTTAAAAAAATACAGGGAAGTTCAAAACCCCTTTTTACTTTAAAATGAATAACCCCGTATTTGTGCATTTAACCTTTAGGGGATGATTATAATTTTTTTTTATAGTATTCCTACTGATTTTTTTTTAATTTCCCCAATGTATTTATTTTTTTTTTTTGAATTTTAGAAGTTTGATAAGTTTTTATATATTGGTCTTTTTTTCCCTGTCCATAGGGGACAAAATGCTGTAAGCAAACTATGAAAAGACTGGTAAGTTTCCGAAGGATCCACTCTATTTTATTAAATGTAAAATTGTAAAATTCTTGAAATTAATTTGCGAAATAAATAAATATTGATAGAATAACGTGTTTTTGGTTTTGAATATAACTTTTGTTTATTATGCTTTTTTTTGTCATATTATGCTAACAAAAAACAAAAATTTTAAAAAAATTAACTTACCGGTTTTTTTAAAAGGGGGTACCTCCTGAAAATTTTTTTTTTTAAGATAAAAAAATGAAAATTAGTGCGTCGTATAATTAATTAAGGGAAAGAAAAGGTTATATACATGAGAACTTTATCATTCGTTAAATAAAATTCCGCTCTTTAATCAGTTTGATTTTAAAATGTGTTTTTATTTTTAATTAATTGATTTTAATTAGTATATTAATTTTATCAAATAACCCCAATTTTCTTTCTATTTTATTTTGACAAAAAAAATTTTGAAAAATGCAGTATAAAATTTTGTTACGAAGTGTGTTTCCTGCAAAATAGTTAAAAAGGGTTCAAAAATATGAACGATAGCCAATTCGACCGGAATACAAATCTAAAAAAGGAGTTTTGAGGATTTTTGCCAATAAATGTACCTATTTAGAACACTTTAAAAATTTATTCCTTTAAAAAAATTTTAAATTAAAGTTAATTTTCAAAAGTTAGATAATTGTTAATTAAAAAAATTGTCGAAAAATTTTTTTTCGTTGTGGAGCTCTTCTTAAATACATATCTAAAAAAACGCCATAAAATTTAAAAAAAATTTTTAAAGCTTTGTTCAAAATAATTTTATAACTTTGACAATTTTACTCTGATTTTTTTTTTTCGTCAAATTTTAAAAAATATTATAAACAACGGATTAAAATTGTTTCAGGGCGTTATTTTTAACATGTATATAAAAAAGGGGTTTTGAAGCGAAAAATTTATACGACATGTATTTAAGCATTTTTTTTTAAGTACAATGAGGACAAAGTTCGAAACAATTTAGTTAATTGACAATTGTCTAACTTGTTGAAAAATAACTTTTATTTTTAACGGGGGAAAAATTCTTTAAAGGTTTTAATACACTATAATTTTCTTAAATTTTTTTAAATTTAAAATTTAATACCCCAAAAATATTTAGTGTGACGGACTCGGTTTTGAATCCAAGCGCTCAACCAAAAACGTCACGCAGAGGCCCACTTTCGGCGTTACCTATATTAAAATTATAAATAATGGAGATAGAACTCCGGAGGTTCAGTTTTTTTTATCGGAAATTTTTCCCTTAAAGGATCTTTTTGAAATTTTCCGCTATCTCTTAGGGTTTTTGAATTACCTAAAAACTAAATTTTTTTTTTTTTGTTCTTTTTTTTTAAGAACAATTGAAATTTTTTATTGGCAAAAAAACCCCCAAAACGCCTTTCTCAATTTGTATTTCGTAACAATGTGCTATCGCTTATATTTTTCAAAGCCTTTTAACTATTTTTCGCAGGAAACCCCTTCTCGACCAGACTACGGGGTATTTCAAAACATGGGACAACGCTTAAGGGAAAGATTCTTTGGAAAAAAATAAGACACAAAATTATAAAACTTGAAACAGTTAGGATATTGATAAATACACCTTTTGATGATAAACTTTTTTACTATTATGGATCAGTGGCGTACGTTCGGACACTAATTCATTTTTACCATTATTTCTATAATTTTTTTGTCAACACTATTATTGTAATTTGGTACATGGTACTTATTCTCTGCTTTGTTCTTAAAGGTCTTTTGGAATATTTCGATAAACAACGGCTTTCAAGATATTCTTTTTTAAACTTGCGTAGTAGAAAAAGTAATATTTAAAATAAAGAGACAATAGGAATCCCGGACAGAAAATTCCAGTCAATTTTCCCCGATCGTTAATACCCCATGCCAAAATATCCCATTCAAAATATCCTTATCTTTCCCATTACTACCCAAAACTAACCACAACTAAACCCCATTTTCCCTATTGCTAGTACAAACACGTAGTTTGCATTTCTTTTGTATTGTAATTAACACATCGCCATAAAAACTAACCACAATAACCATCATCTTCCATATTGCTAGTCAAACACGTGCTCTGCATTTCTTTGTATTGTAATTAAAAATCGCCATCAAAACTAACCACAACTAAACACCATCCCATATTGCTAATCAAACACGTTCTCTGCATTTCTTTTGTATTGTAATTAAAAATCGCCTTTCCCCGTAATATATCCCGATCGTTAATACCCCATCCCAAAAAACCATCTTCCTTATCTTTCCCATTACTAAAAACTAACCACAACTAAACACCATCTTCCATATTGCTAGTAAAAAACGTAGTTTGCATTTCTTTTTTTTAATTCCCTCGCCATCAAAACTAAACAGCTAACCATCATCTTCGATATTGCTAGACAAACACTTCCCATTTCTTTTGTATTGTAATTAACACATCGCCATAAAAAATAACCACAACTAAACACCATCTTCCATATTGCTAATACAAACACGTGCTCTGCATTTTTTTTTTTGAAATTTAAAACATCACCATCAAAATTAACCACAACTAACCATCATCTTCCATATTGCTAGTACAAACACGTGCTCTGCATTTCTTTTGTATTGTAATTAACACATCGCCATCGAAACTAACCACAACTAAACACCATCTTCCATATTGCTAATACAAACACGTGCTCTGCATTTCTTTTGTATTGTAATTAACACATCACCATCAAAACTAACCACAACTAACCATCATCTTCCATATTGCTAGTACAAACACGTGCTCTGCTTTTCTTTTGTATTGTCATTAACAATCGCCATCAAAACTAACCACAACTAACCATCATCTTCCATATTGCTAATAAAACACGTGCTCTGCATTTCTTTTGTATTGTAATTAACACATCGCCATCAAAACAAACCACAACTAACCATCTTTTTTCCATATTGCTAGTAAAAACCCGTGCTCTGCATTTTTTGTATTTAACACATCGCCATCAAAACTAACCACAACTAACCATCATCTTCCATATTGCTAATACAAACACGTGATCTGAAATTTTTTGTATTGTAATTAACACATAATGGGAAAGATAAGGATTTTTGTATTAGTAAGTTTTTGGCATAAAATTTTTTTTTTTAAGGAATATTTTTTATGGATGTTTTTGTCATGAAATTTTTTATGGGATATTTTGGCATAGGATATTAATGATGATTAAATACTTTCTGGATTTTCTGACCGGCCAACGACAAAAGTAATTTTGAAAACATGTTTAAAATTTTTAACCATTGCTGCAATGCATGCATTTAAATTAATTTATTAATTTTTTTGTTAAAAATTAAATTTTATTAATTTTAAATATTGCTTTTTCGTACCACACTTTCCACCAAGTTTAAAGTTAAAATATGTCGTAATCCGTTAAATTTGCGAGGCATTTTTGTATTTGTATATCTTTTTTGTAGACCAAAGCAGAGGAAAAGTGCCGTATAAAAGTTATCAAATATATTTAAAAAAAAAGTCTAACAAAAAATTTAAAAATGAATACAAATATTTATAATTAAAAAAAATTTATATCGGGTTTAAAGTTTTTAAAAGTATTTAAATTTCAGTAAAAATTTAAAAACCCTTTTTAAATAAAGGGAAAAAATTTAAGTCTCAAAAGTTCTTTTAAATCTATATCTTAAATATGGGGCCATTTAGGAGTTATGTTTATTTACCTACATTTTTTGGGCTTCTTTTTGTCTATGTTTTTTGAAACACCCCATAGATAGTGTAGACTTTCACCTTATTTTACATTGTAAATAAATAGAATCTGTGATAAAAAGTATTTACATTTTAGGAAAATTGTTTAAAATTGCCCAGTGTCTGGCATTATCTCTAAATACAAGGAAAATCTTGGTAAAGAAACGACATTCTGACGGTTTGGATTCGGTTGCAGGCCTAAAAGTAATGTCCATGTTTCTTATTATTTTAGGACATAGATGTATGTTTGTTTTTGGATCTCCTTACAAAACCCAAAATTTTTGGAAGAGGTAAATAGAATTCTTTTGCAATTGCAATTACCATTTTAAGAGTAAGCCCCATTTATAAACCTATTAAAAAATGTGATTAATCTTTTTTTTTTCACATTCAAATCAGTATAAAAATGTTACTAGCTTTTAAATTTTAAAAGACTTTGGTATGTTTTGTAAAAAAAAACTTAACAGTGGTTAACACCTAATTTGGTTTGACCCTGTATGCCAGTTTAACATCCTCAGTTTACGGTCCGTAACTTTAAAAATATTTGTTTAGTTAATAGAAATATAGGAAGTTAGAATTATTTAGTATAGGTTAATAATTTATTTAAATGAATTTCCTTCTATCTATCTATCTATTGTATCATGGTGAGTTCCCTCGCTGGGGCCCTGAGCACTGAGGCCTAAGCCCATTATGGTTACACCAACCCTTAAGCATACACAGGTTCCGTCACCCTGTACTGTCCCTTATGTATGCATTCCTTTTAACTGATATGGTGCTGTTGTTTTGCTTACTAGACCCCCAATTTCCTCGCTAGTGATGCGAGTCCTGTTAGTGGTATGAATTTCCTTAGTTTTCTCCATTCCACCGCCATTGTGAAGTGTCCTGAGGGCGCTGGAGTCATCAATTTTGTACTATGTTTGCATTCTGTATTAAAAAAATTCTTCCAGCTAATTCAGACTTTTTATTTTTTCCACATTACTATAAAAGGCGAGAGGAAACATGGGCCCGTGTAAATCGACGTTTTTTTATCTTTATGACAGCTCACGAAGGATTATTATATTGTATATTATATCCTACGGATTATATATACATATATAGACTAAGTACCAAAGTACCGTGAGTCCCGGGGTTTTTCCCGGTGTTTAACCCATTTCTTCCCAGTTGTTCCGTCAACGTTGTCCAAGTACTGAAACATGCAAATATTGCATTTCACAGCACCTTTTAGACAACGCGGTAGTGCCACCACGGACGTTATTTTTAAATAACTACTACCTAAAAAAAGACTTTCGAAGCATTTAGTTTTTGACAGAGACAGTTAAACCGTGAGCATAGTTACGTTAGTACGTTGCATTAATTGTTATAGGTGTAACGAGGATCCTTGTTTTTATACGAGGTGTTACGGAACAATACTATAAAACTGAAGTTAATATATAAAATTAATCACATAAAACCGATTAGCTAAGCCAAATTTCGTTAGAAGAATATTCTGTTTTTGGTTTTTAATTTATTTAATTTGTTGGGCCTATAAAAGGTACAAATAAAAACGCAGATTTAACTAAAACAGAGCTGGGACGGATCCTTCAAAATAGGGATCGATTTACATACAGGGCCGAATTTAACTTTTTGCCGCCCATAGGCTAATATATTTTTGCCGCCCTAATATGTCAATATTTTTTAGATAATATTTAGCATTTAGCATTAAAAAAATGTAGGTAGGTTTAAAGTGAGTGGGTATAACACCCTTCCACCGCGACCGATCGGTCTATTTTGTCAAAAGAATGTACACTTTGATAGTAATTCTTATAAAAATTTAATAAACAAATTTAACAAAAGTTAATCATACAAAAAATTAAATAACAAGACTTTAATAAAAACAAATCTCCTAATCTAAAAACAAAATATAAATTAAAATGGTATACCAAATAAGTCTTTTTTGAACTATGTATTATTTAATCATAAGCAAACCCCTATACTGACATTTTTCTTCGACCCTTTTTTCTGCAAAAACATTAAATAAATCATTAAAATTTCTTATTACATTTTTTTTTTAAATTAATCGTAAATTTGCCGCCCCCAATGTTTTACCGACCAAGGTTTAGCCTTCTCAGCCTTTGCGTAAATACCCCTATGTACCAGTCCAATTATTTTTCCAGCTTTTTTATGACTTTAAAATGATCGTCCAAAATTTTAGACCGGTATGAGAGTTGGATCGATTTATGTTAAATTTTTTCGAGCCTGCGGAGGTACATGAAAAATGAGGAAGTGGTTCAAGGGTTGCACCAGTCAATAATTTTTCAATCTTTTTATGACTCCAGGCCATCGTCTTAAAATTGTGGATGGATCGACTTATTTTGATTTGATAATTTTTTCTAGTTTTTTTTTATAACTCCAGGACGATCGTCTTTAAATTTTAGACCAGTGTGAGAGATGGATCGAGTTATTTTGATTTTTTTCGGCCTGCGGAGGTACACGAGAGTTGAGAAGAGGTGGTTCCAAGGGTTGCACCAGCCCAATAACTTTTTTATAGCTTGTTTATGACTCCAGGACGATCGTCTTAAAATTTTAGACCGGTGTGAGGGTTGGATCGACTTATTTTGATTTTTTTTCTGCCTGCGGAGGTACACGAGAGTTGAGAAGAGGTGGTTCCAAGGGTTACACCAGTCCAATAATTTTTTTCCAGCTTTTTATGACTCCAGGACGATCGTCTTAAAATTTTAGACCAGTGTGAGGTGTAGGGTTTCATCGAGACGAGAAATCTCGTCTCGAAGGCACTTTCTCGTCTCGTCTCGATCATCGAGACGAGAAATAAACAAACTCTCGTCTCGAAGTTTTCTCGAAGAAAATTTCTCGATCTCGATTCAAGACTCTCGAAATTTCAGAGTCTCAAAACAAAAACTAAATGTTATTAAGAAATTCTATGTATGGGTTATAACGTACAACATAAGGCCAAGGCTGCAATAAAGGTTATTAATTTTTATCTATTACAAAAAATACGTTAAAATACAGGGTTATTGGTAAGTAGAGGCGAAAAATAAAGACCCAAATTATTTTTTAATTCTGAATTGAAAAAGGATTACTTTTTTTGCATATTTTCCTTTGTTTCCAAGATATTTCACTATAAAGTTTTGGCAAAAAAAATTAAATCACATTGTGGGTGTCGCTAATCTTAGTTGGCGCATTCAAACTATTACGTCATATGAAATCAAGTTTGACTGTTGTCAAAAGTTAGACACTTTGGTGCACATGCTTAATAATTATTATGTTATATCCATACACATAAACAATATTACCGTATTCTTCGTTAGTGAACTCCGTTTTCTTGTGATTTTTTCAATAACAGATTGACAAATGTCTAACTTTTGACAAAAGTCAAACTTGATTTCATATGACTAATAGTTTGAAAGCGCAACTAAGATTAGCGACACCACAATGTGATTAAAATTTTTTGGCAAAACTTTAGTGAAAACGAGAAAATTTGCAAAAAAGTATTCTTTGTTTTTAATTTAAAATTAAAAAATTAATTCGGGCTTTTTTTCGCCTACTTACCAATCACCTTGTACAGAGGCTATACATATATGCTATGAACTAAAACTACTAAAAGCCACGTATAACAAAAAAAACCGCCAAGTATCAGCACAAAAATAAAGAATATTTTTCCAAAAAATGAAAATTAAACAAATCTTTGATGTTTTAATTTAATCTTTTATCCATACATTTAAAATTTACCTAGGTACAAAAGGTGAAAGTTTAAAATTGTTTCTTCGTTTGTGAAGAGAAGAATGTACATGCCGAGAATAGCCACCAGAAGAATGTATCTACATGTACCAATACCAGCAACAAACTCATTTTTTATAATCGAAACAGTCTTTAAAAAAAAAAAAATTATCGATATTACGCAAATTATTTGTAATAGTTTGGAACAGTTTAAGACGTTTACATTCTTTCAGAATATGAAAATACTTGTATCTTTGTCCTTTTTATTTACTTTGCTATCTTTGCTATTTTTTTTTTGGTTTGTTATGTTCTTATGTTTAAAATAAATTAAAACTATTTCTTAGCATAGTTTTTAATTTTCTTTTTTTCTGGCGTATTTAGAGCTGTGACTTATTGCATATCGAGATCGAAAAATATCGAAATAATTTCTGCTTTGTTGTCATTGTTTTTTTTTTGGTTTGTTATGTTCTCACGTTTAAAATAAATTAGAATTATTTTTTAGCATAGTTTTTTTATTTTCTATTTTCTGGCCTATTTAGAGCTGTGAGTTATTGTAACACATACATTTTTTCGAGATCGAGAAATCTCGAAATAATTTCTCGATCTCGAAAAATCTCGAAGTGTTTTTCTCGATCTCGTCTCGAAAAAAACAAAAAAGGCTCGTCTCGATCTTGTCTCGAAATCGAGACGAGACGAGACGAGAAATCTCGAATTTCGAGAGTCTCGTGAAATCCTAAGTGTGAGGGTTGGATCGACTTATTTTGATTTTTTTCGGCCTGCGGAGGAACATGAGAGTTGAGGAGAGGTGGTTCCCAGGGTTGCACTGGTCCAATAAGTTTTTTTATAGCTTTTTTATGACTCCAGGACGATCGTCTTAAAATTTTAGACCAGTGTGAGGGTTGGATCGACTTATTTTGATTTTTTTCGGCCTGCGGAGGAACATGAGAGTTGAGGAGAGGTGGTTCCCAGGGTTGCACCAGTCCAATAACTTTTTTTATAGCTTTTTTATGACTCCAGGACGATCGTCTTAAAATTTTAGACCAGTGTGAGGGTTGGATCGACTTATTTTGATTTTTTTTTTCCGCCTGCGGAGGTACATGTGAGTTGAGAAGAATTGGTTCCAAGGGTTGTACCAGTCCAATAATTTTTTTCTAGCTTTTTTTATGACTCCAGGACGATGGTCTTAAAATTTTTAGTCCGGTGTGATGGTTGGATCCACTTATTTTGATTTTTTTTCTGCCTGCGGAGGTACACGAGAGTTGAGAAGAGGTGGTTCCAAGGGTTACACCAGTCAAATAATTTTTTTCCAGCTTTTTATGACTCCAGGACGATCGTCTTAAAATTTTAGACCAGTGTGAGGGTTGGATCGACTTATTTTGATTTTTTTCGGCCTGCGGAGGAACATGAGAGTTGAGGAGAGGTGGTTCCCAGGGTTGCACCAGTCCAATAACTTTTTTTATAGCTTTTTATGATTCCAGGACGATCGTCTTAAAATTTTAGACCAGTGTGAGGGTTGGATCGACTTATTTTGATTTTTTTCGGCCTGCGGAGGAACATGAGAGTTGAGGAGAGGTGGTTCCCAGGGTTGCACCAGTCCAATAACTTTTTTTATAGCTTTTTTATGACTCCAGGACGATCGTCTTAAAATTTAAGACCGGTGTGAGGGTTGGATCGACTTATTTTGATTTTTTTTTCCGCCTGCGGAGGTACATGTGAGTTGAGAAGAATTGGTTCCAAGGGTTGTACCAGTCCAATAATTGTTTTCTAGCTTTTTTTATGACTCCAGGACGATGGTCTTAAAATTTTTAGTCCGGTGTGATGGTTGGATCGACTTATTTTGATTTTTTTCTGCCTGCGGAGGTACACGAAGTTGAGAAGAGGTGGTTCCAAGGGTTGCACCAGTCCAATAATTTTTTTACAGCTTTTTTATGACTTCAGGATGATCGTCTTAAAATTTTAGACCGGTTGTGGATTAGACCGACTTATTTTGATTTTTTTTTTTTTTTTGGCCTGCGGAGGTATAATATATGAGAGTTGAGAAGAGGTTGTTCCTAGGGTTGCACCAGTTCAATTATTTTTTTCTAGGTTTTTTATGACTCCAGGACGATCGTCTTAAAATTTTAGACCGGTGTGAGGGTTGGATCGACTTATTTTGATTTTTTTTCGGCCTGCGGAGGTACATGGAGTTGAGAAGAGGTGCTTCCAAGGGTTGTACCAGTCCAATTATTTTTTCCAGCTTTTTTATGACTCCAGGACGATCGTCTTAAAATATTAGACCGGTGTGAGGGTTGGATCGACTTATTTTGATTTTTTTTTCGGCCTGGGGTGGTACATGAGAGTTGAGAAGAGGTGGTTCCAAGGGTTGTATCAGCCGCCCTAATATGTCATTATTTTTTTGAAAATAATATTTAGCATTAAAAAAATCTAAACTTCACTAGCAATTCTTATAAAAATTTAATAAACAAATTTAACAAAAGTAAATCATACAAAAAATTAAATAACAATTCTTTAAAACAAAAAAATCTCATAATATAAAAACAAAATATAAATTAAAATGGTATAACCAATAAGCCTTTTTTGAACTATGTATTATTTAATCATAAGCAAAACCCTATACTGACATGTTTCTTCGAACCTTTTTTTTCAGCAAAATCATTAATTATATCATTAAAATTTATGATTACATTTTTTTTTAAATTAATCGTAAATTTGCCGCCCCCGCCTTTGCGTAAATCCATCCCAGTTTACAGTTCCGGATCCTCGTAAAGGAATCGAATGACCAATACGAATCACGATTTCTTTTTTAAAGAAAAAAGGAATCGAATCCAGGGAATCGATTCTTATCACCAGAACATCTTTAGCTTTTTTACTTGCAAATAATTGTAACTACGATCCGAATGATACTACATAAAACAAATGATAATTCAAACGTCAAAGATTTTAGCAAGGAGCCCGAGCCGTGAAATATAATTTTAGCCTCGTTTTGAAGTGCTGTAACTCTTAAACCAATTCGTTTTTGATAAATATTCTGCAAATTTAAATTTGGTATTTCTGAGATCAACATGAAACCACGCTTAAATGGAACATTGTTTTGAACTTTATTCCAAAACTTGCGATAATTTCTGTGCTTGCAGAATATAAAAATGTATTAAAATTTTAAATTTATTTTTGTAAGAGAATAGTTATAATAAAATGTCCAATTTAAAAGTCCCTCAGGGTTCTCTCAAGGATAACATATTAAAAAGTTATGAAGATCGAGCAATCAAAACTTTAAAGACCAACTGCAGGTAAAATTTATGCCCGTTTTGGATACCATACTTTATGGTTACGAAAAACATGTCATTTAAATGTTGTTTCTCTGGACTTAGAAAACAACATATTTTGGTTAAAAAATCACCCTTATTTAAAGATTTTAATATTCAGACGTTTTAAAATTATTTGTCCTTACTTTCGAAGATCAATGTGATACTAATTCTTATTAAGAATCTTGGGCAAAAATTTGAAAATTTAAAATGGTGGATTTTGGTATTTATACTATTTGCCTCAGATTTAAGATAAAGGGGTTTTAAGGGTGCTAGGCCAAAATCTGGAAATTAATAATTTTAGGTCAAAATTTGAAAATTTAATTAATTAAATGGAATATAATAAAAATAGATTTAAAAAGGTTGTTATTTTCTCTTAAGTTAGTTATAAAAAGGCTTTTAGAATTTTACCAAAAAAAAACTTCAAATTAAAGAATGTGCGTTTATTGAATAAAAACTTCTCGGACTTACATTGCCTTTATTTAATTTTTTTACAACGTTTTGAACAGTAAGTATCTCTAATCGTTTTCAAGTGAATACTGAAAACGATTAGAGATACTTACTGTTCAAAATGTTGTGAAAAAAATTAAATAAGGACAATGGAACTCTGAGAAGAAGTTTTTATTCAGTCTAGAACCTTCAGAGACATGTGCGTTTATATTGTTAACAGCCAAATGTATATTTCTAATATTTATTAATTTAAATATAATAGCTTACCTTTGACTTATGCTGAGGTTATGACAGAAAAAACTCAAATCAATTAGCTCACCATTCATAATGTTTAATTTAAATAATTAATGTACCTCAACAAATACATTAGTCATTTTTGCAGACAATAAGTATCCCAATCGCCTTAAGGTAAGTACAAAGCGACCAACAAAATGTTGGCAACACGTTGATGGCTGTGACCAACATATTTATTGTATACAGCTACTTGTATCTGGAGATATTATTTCAACAGTGTTGCGCGTCCAAACCAAACTCAGTGTTAAAATCAAAATGGAAGAGACCGTTGCTGCTGGTGTTAGTGCTGCTTTTATCATAATAGCTGACCATGCCCAAAAGCGAAAAAGAAGGTGGTGGCAGAGAAAGTTTTTAAGAACTGGGACAAGTCATATCCCACAATGCGGGAGCAGCTCTTAGCATTTCAATTAGCTCTACCACTAGCTTTCTTGTCCATATCATGTTTACTATAAAAAATATACTCCAAATTACTATAATACGAATAAAGTATGCGGAAATAAACAACGTACCTACTAACCTATAAAGTTTCACAACTGATTCTACGCTACTTGTTGACGAGTTGAAGTTGACAACACCGTACACACAGCGATGTTTTCCATTTGAGATGGAAAACACGGATACAAACAACAGTCAACAAATTTCTTTGATATCTTGCCGCACGATGTTGCCGAACATCCATTAACTTGTGGTTAGTTAACGGGATACATGTTGACAACACCAACATCAACAGGTTGCCAACGTTTTGTTGGTCGGTTTGTACTTACCTTAAAAGGTAAGTACAAACCGACCAACAAAATGTTGGCAACACTGAGATTAACACATTAACACATTATCTGATTTCGAAAAACTTACTTGTTTGAATATTTTATCTACATTCGTTCTAAAATGCGAAGCAATGTTCGACATATCATCGTATATCTGTCACGGTATTCCTTCGACTTAATGTCCCACAATGTGGGAGCAGCTCTCAGCATTTCAATTAGCTCTACCACTAGCTCTTTTGTCCATATCATGTTTACTACAAAAGATAGACTCCGAATTACTATAATACTAATAAAATATGCGCAAATAAACAACGTACCTACTATCCTATAAAGTTTCACAACTGATTCTACGCTACTTGTTGACAAATTGAAGTTGACAACACTGTACACATTGAGCGAGTCCATTTAAGATGGAAAACACGGATACAAGCAACAGTCAACAAATTTCTTTGATATCTTGCCGCACGATGTTGCCGAGTATCCATCAACTTGTGGCTAGTTGACGGGATCCATATTGACAACACTAATATTAACGGGTTGCCAACGTTTTGTTGGCCGGTTTGTACTTACCTTTAAAGCAAAATGAAAATATTTTATTTATTGTAATGTATGTGTACGTTTTTGAGTTTTGAAGGGAAAATCGACTCTGTGCGTGCACGAGTCTATACCTTGTGATAGCCCCATCTGGCGAATAACCCACAAAACTTGTTTTAATAAACGAATCCACGAAAACAATATAAAAATATCAGTTTTGTAAAATATTTTTATTTTTATTTTAGATGTACTTAAGAGCGGAGGCTGCTGTCCTGCTAAATGGTCCAATAATTGTTGATACATTTTTTATAATTGCTGGATTTTAACAACATATCTGTTGTTGGATAAATTTAACCAAAAAATATCGCTAAGAAATATTCCCTCTATTTATTTTCATCGATTTTTAAGGTAAAATCATTTTCATACAATTTATATAGAGTTGTAAAGGATGGGGTCGATTTGGATAAAAATTGGATAACTATTTTCTTAATGTCTAGCAAAAAAAAAGTCAATTTTACTCTAAAGGGACCATCCTTTTTTGCGGCATTTAACGCCTTCCAACGTCCCTTTACCTACCCCAATTTTTGTTGAGTGCTTATTCTCCCTCATATATCATGTCTTTTGATTTTGTGCCCTCCCCTTAGGGGTGGTTTGATATTTTTCGCATGCATGTAATATATGCAATACAGGGTGTTACTTAATGATATGTCATAATTTGAAGGAGGCATTCCTGGATCGATTTTAAGTCGAAAAGTTCATATAAACGTGGGCCCTAAAATGCTTAGTTATTAAGATACAGGGTGTTAAAGTTTTATTTTATTTTCAATTTTAATACATTTTTCAAAGACGGTTTGAGATATTGAACTGAATTTTGGCACAGGATATTATGGCATAAAAACACACTTTTCAGATGTTCATTTAATTTTTTTGCAACCAGTGGCGTAGCTATGACGAATTTTCAAAACAATTTTACAAAAAAATACTACGCCATTGACTTGGGAAAAAAATTATGGTTTTATAATAATTATCAATCAATTATAAACAAAAAATCCCTCTTTCATTTTTGCCGTAAAACTTACCGTTTGGGAGAAATCGTTAATTAAAAAAATGTCTTATGTACCCAAATTGCATCTTGAAAATTATTATTGAAATAAATCAAGTTAGCTTTGCTCGTTGCCAGCGATTGTTGTTTTGTTGTTGTAAACATTATGACACTGACGTTAATTATCATTCTTGATTGTGTTAAACTTTTATTTTCAATTTTAAATACATTTTTCAAATATTTATTTTTAAGCTATTTTCTTACAAACTAGTGAACAAAAAGCAATAACAATTAAATACAATACATACATAATTTACAAAAATGTTGGAAGTGACCACCTCTCGCCTCTATGCAGGCTTCTGCTCTTCTTCTCACTGAATTACGAACCCTTTCAAAAATTCCATGCGTGTTTCGGATAGTTTCACATCCGTCAATAATTCTATTTCTGAGTTCTTCTAATGTCACAATTGGTGTATGATAAACTAATGTTTTTAGGTGTCCCCACAAATAAAAATCTAGGCTGTTCAGGTCAGGCGATCTAGGTGGCCAAAATTGTGGTCCTCCACGGCCTATCCAATGATTTTGGTAGGCTCTATTTAAATCTCACGAGCCAATATGCTAAAGTGGTCGGGAGCGCCATCATCATAAACCAAAGTTGTTGCCGTAACTGAAGAGGAACATTTTCAAGAAGCAAAGGCAAATCATTTTGGAGAAAATTACAATAATCCTGTCCGTTAAGGCGTCCTGGTAAAAAAATGGTCCAATTAAATGGTCGGATACGATACCGATCCAAACGTTCAGTGAAAATTGTTCCTGAAAATGTGTCTCTGTAATCGCATGAGGGTTTTCCTGGGCCCAGTAATGATTGTTATGGAAATTGGTTATTGCATTTCTTGAAAAATTTGCTTCGTCCGTAAACAATATTTTGGCATCAAAATGAGGATTTTCTGTTACTTTTGGAGATACCATCTACAAAATTGCGTACGTGGTTCATAATCTCTAGGAAGCAATGCCTGAACCCTTTGTATGTGAAAAGGATATAACAAAGAATCTCTTAAAATCTCCCATACCGTCTTGTAGCATATGTTTAATGCCATACCTATTTTTCGCGTACTTGTGGTTGGATCCTCTTCGACTGCATGCAGGACAGCCTCCTCCACTGCCGGTGTTCTAACTGTACGGGGCCTTCCCTCGGAAATATTAGCTTTAAAACTGCCAGATTCAGTCAGACGACGATGAATGTTTATAAATGTTCGTCTATCTGGGAGAGCGCGATTAGGATACCTTTCTTGATACAAACCGCGCCTCCACAGCATTACCACCCTCTAGACCATAAAGGAAATGCATTTGTGTCATTTCCAAATTAAGAATAATTTACCATTTTTTTAACTAGCAAAATGCAGTTTTAAGATCGAAGGAGAAATAAATACAAACTGTCAAGAATGATAATTAACGTCAGTGTCATAATGTTTACAACAAAAAAACAACAATCGCTGGCAACGAGCAAAGCTAACTTGATTTATTTCAATAATAATTTTCAAGATGCAATTTGGGTACATAAGACATTTTTTTAATTAACGATTTCTCCCAAACGGTAAGTTTTACGGCAAAAATGAAAGAGGGATTTTTTGTTTATACTTGATTGATAATTATTATAAAACCATATTTTTTCCCAAGTCAATGGCGTAGTATTTTTTGTAAAATTGTTTTGAAAATTCGTCATAGCTACGCCACTGGTTGCAAAAAAAATTAAATGAACATCTGAAAAGTGTGTTTTTATGCCATAATATCCTGTTGCCAAAATTCAGTTCAATATCTTAAACCGTCTTTGAAAAATGTATTAAAAAGTGAAAATAAAATAAAACTTTAACACCCTGTATCTTAATAACTAAGCATTTTAGAGCCCACGTTTATATGAACTTTTCGACTTAAAATCGATCCAGGAATGCCTCCTTCAAATTATGACATACCATTAAGTAACTCCCTGTATATACAAGATCTTGCTTACCGGAGTTGAAATCTAAAATTCTGAAGTTACAGCATCAAACCGAATATTTTTATATTTTTCTGGATTTTTTAGGCATTTTATTCATTTAACCTTCAAATGACCTTGAACTTGACGTGATGCAGATTAATGGACTTTAAAATCGAAATTAGCGACCATGAAAACCCTAGAATACTCTGGTAAACTCTGGTAAGCAAGATCTTGTATATTTTGCATACCTATATTACTTGCATACGAAAAAAATATCAAACCACCCCCTAGGGAGGGGTAAAAAATCAAAAGACATAATTTATGAGAGAGCATGAGCCCTCAACAAGAAATTGGTGTTTTATTGTATTAAGCAAATATACAATATAAAAATTATTCTATTTCTGGTCCTTCCTGGTATTTCAGTTATCTTGTATATAACTTAAAACAAGAGTAAAAACTTAAATTAGTAGATATTTTTACGTAGAATCCAGTGGTGTAGTCAGATTTTTGTAAAATTTAATATTTTTCAAGGTATGAACCAAACATATGATTTTTCTTAAAGAACACCCTGTATGTTTCTTAATTATTAAATTATATCGGATAAGAGCTCTTTAAAAAATGTACAATGTGGCTATTACAGTTTAGGCGCTACCCGCAAGGTGCAAAAAATACAGAAGTTAAATAAGTAAAAAATGAAAAGGTATATTTTTAATGCCAAAAATATTTTTTCAAAAACAGGGCATTGTTTCACAAACATGGTTGCGCATTTTCTAAATCTAATTTTTGAACAGCGAAGTAACGCCTCCTTCACTTCTAGTCTAATTGGATGCAACGCAGAACTAATACTTTATAAAACTTCTGACATTAAGCTAATAAATCCACACTATACAACATAACTTACAGATATAATATAACCTTAAATAATCTAGTGTTATTTAAAAGTTAGTGTTGTATTTTGCGTTTTTTACTTCGTATAAAATGGATAAATTTAAAACGGTATTGCAGTAACTAGTATTCCGTAATAGACAGTTACGTATAAGTGAGTACTGCAGTGAGGACAATTATTACAAGGCAGTGTCGCCTTTTAAATTGGCGGATAAAGGAGCAAAGACTTAACTGCAGAGGATTTTAATAATCGCTGTAATCAATGGGCCATTACTCAAAATGCAATGGGTGATAAAGCTAACTTTACCAAAGACGCAAAAAATGCTCTCAGAAAAAAATACGTTTGTCCTCAGCCAAACCTTAACCAACTCTCTCTGTTTTGTTAGTGGCAGAAATTTCTTTTATATTTTAAAGTTACCTTTCTTTTTCATTAAAAAAATTAAAAGGAAGTTGAGATATGGCTCTGCGTTGAGTTGGTCCTTGTTTAAAACATCAATGAAAGCATTACATAACATAACAATTACAATTTCCTAATCATGTTTTCGCATCATTTTTTCCTTTAACGAGGAATGTGTACATAATAACTAAAGAAGTATGCATATATGTATGTATTTATTTAATTTCCTATTCTTACTGGATGGTGGTTTAACAACCAGCTTTACAAGTTGTGCTACAGTGAGTTCAGTTTTGTCAAGTTTTGTTGTTCGTTAAATAAAGTTTCGTAAAATATAATTGCTGTGTTCCATCCAATTATACTTAAGAACAATATGTTACAATCGATTAGATTTTAAGTTGAGCAATAAAAGTCGAAAAAGGCATTAATTGCGCTGCATTATAATAGATTTAGGAATAAGCGACCCGGTTTAGTGTATGCGGACAAACTAGCTAACCGAGAGTTCACTTGCGAACGCCTAAGCTAGTCGCCCACTGGGACCGGAAGCTGCGAAAATTTGCGAAGTCATTAATGTCCGTGTTCGCTCGTCAACGCGCGAACATTTCCGACACACGCTCGTCAATTAAATTTCGCAAATTTTGTGGCAATGGACAATGTTGGTATGTTTTAGTGCAAGGCATTCGCCTAAATTCACCTTTTCATAGTTCGCAGCTTTACGCCCCCAGTGGACGACAGAACTTTCAAAGTTTAATTCAGGAACGTGTGTTGGAATTGTTCGTGCGTTGACGTGCAACACGGACGTTCATTACTTCGCAACTTTACCGGCTTTCTGGGCCCCGTAGGACGACTAGCAAGATTAAAAAACAGCGAAATTTTTTTCCCAAATTTTAAGGCTCAAATTCGTTCTATGTTTCTGGGATTTAAAGTATAGTTGTCAAAATTTTGTTTTAGGGTAATCATGTTGCAGTAGTATTAGCATTTTAAAAACTCTCTTTTTTAAAGATTGGTTCAGGTCCATTCTGGCAACAACAGTGGGAATAGAAGAAGAAAAAAATGTAGTCAAAGTTGGTGGGCAAACCTGCTTTTTTTAATAACTATGTAAATACAGACAACATAGTAAGTATCTTTATTCATTAACTTCTTTTTGGGTTTACTTTTTTATTGGTTTTTATTTATATTTAAAAAATTATTCAAACATATTGTATATACCGGGTGGTGCATGGCCAGACTGGCCATGGGAAAACCCATGTAAATTTTGATACATAGAAATATTGGCTCCTCTATTGAATCACATACTAAATTTTGTTTGTTTCTGATAAGGCAATTAAAGTTATTTAGAAAAACTATATGAAAAAATCGTTGCATACCCTACATACCTTAATGAACCCACCATAATAAATAAAATGTCTTGTCAACTTTTTAATTGACTTTTATTTTCTATTATTATTTCAAATGTTTACAAATTAAAGAAATAACAATGGTAAATGGTATTACATGAAAAATAGTTATCAAGAGATCAACATTTCTCTACGTTTTCCTAAAAGACACTTTTCCCCCGAAAACAGTTCAAAATATCGTTTATATGTTTGAGACAAAGGTACTGTTATTATAAATCCTCTTAGGCGAAATAATTCCCTCGTGAAAAATAAAAAATAATGCCGTTTTAGATGTTTTACTTCGTGGGAAGAAAAAAAGTGGCACCAGGCTTCTTGGCAAAGTTGAGGAAAAGGATCACATCCAGTACTACGCAAATTAAAGACATCGGGAAATTTAAAGGAAGGCGATGAGACCCGAAGAGCAGATTTTTTTTTTTGAAGTTATGGATGGCGAATAACGAAAAGGGACTTCTTACGCAATATTTTTTTTAGTGACGAATGCACCCTCACATTAAACAATGAACCAAACGTTAAAAAACATCAGATACTGGAGCAAAAAAATGACACAGATTTGTACCCAGCGGCGTGCGATCTTCTAAGCATTTCAATTTATAATGTAAGAACTGAATTTTATAACTGTTTGGAAAAAACTAGCAGTAAACAGGTATGTTTGAGCATCTAATTAAAAAAAGCTTTAAGTTTCAATGTGTTGTGTTAAAACGTATTTTTAGACAATTTTAAGTGTTTTTCACCTTCCTATAAATTTTTCAATTATTTAAAAATCCCCATTATGTAGTTTAATGTAATTACTTGTATTTATTAAATGTTACAACATTTTTTCTCTTCAATCCCCGAAAACATTTAAAAAACTTCAATAAAACTTGAATTAAAAAAAGAAAGGCAAAATTTTATTACTTGTTCATCAGGTATGTGCGGTATGCAACGTTTTTACAATAGTTTTCTTAAATAACTTTTTAAATTTCCATCAGAAAAAAAAAAAAAGTATGTAAGCTAATCTTATCAACGCCTTTAAAATAGTCTAATACAAATTTGTTGAAATTCAATAGGGGCCAATATTCCTATGTATCAAAATTTACATGGGATTTCTTATGGCCAGTCTGGCGATTTCACCATTTCTTTAAAAAATATTAGCCTAAAAGTGTTTTCTGTTAAAACAATTATTTTTTTTATTTAATTTCAGTGTATGTTTCAATCTTGGGGATTTGGACTGTGATATGCATTATTTCCCCTTTTTTCACCTTTTCTGATGGATGTAAAAACTTAAATTAGGTTTGGCAACTATCGCATTTTAATTCAAGTCTTATATATCGTTGTCTTATATGTAAACAACTATGATGCAATTTGCTTCTATATCCAGTAAATATGTTTTTTAATCTCCTTAAAACACTTAAAAAAAAAAGCTTCTAAACAAATATACAGGGTGGTTAACGATGACTTTACAACAATACGCTTGGACTCGTCGATTTCTGATTCGGGAAAAAATTCGAATGCTGCCTTTATTTCACCCCCTTTATCTGGGTAACTGGAGGATCAAAAAAAACCCTATTTTAAATAGGGTCAATTTAAAAAATTTATACCATTTTGGGCCCCATTGGGGTACTATCTGAGCTTCGGTCAAACTTTTTATCGATAATATAATGGGTGCCCAATAATTTAGGGAAATTTTAAAAGATGGTTTATCTTTTTATTTTTCCTTTTAGTTTATTGGGAAAATTTTTAAGATCGTTATAACCGTGAAAATCAAGTGTTAATTGTAAAAATGATTAAAATGGCGTGGAGTAAAATGTAAAAATTATTAAACTGTTTTTTATAACTATCCCCGGTAACAACAACTTTATTTGGAACGCCATTCTGAAAATGTATGTAAATTTTTTACTATTGCGCCTGGTTGGAAAATTTACCACTACGGGGCAGCCGGAAAAAAAAGCATAAAAGTAAAGAAAAAGAAAGAAACCTTTTAAAGGTCATTATAAAAGAAGATAAACATTACCATACAGCTTAGTATATTAATAAGAATGGCATGGTGCACTCTGAAAAGCTTTTTTTAAAATAAAAAGTAAATCAGTCAACCTGGTCTCCCATTTTCACCACAATAGTAAAATGGTTAGATTAGAGACATAAATTAATCTGACACGACCGATTTTTTACAAACCTTTTTGACGTTCGGAAAAAAGTTATGAAAGTTTAACAATAATTTTATCAACAACTACTGATTCAGAGCCCCCATCGTCAGTCAGATATTGGACGTAATTTCTCACGTCACATCTTCTTCCACCTTATAAATAGCTGTTACATGGCCCAATCTTCAAAGATCGGCTGGCCCCAAATTTAAAGAAAGCTGAAAAAGGTAATAGTGGCATTGCCAAGGTTGGAAACAATTTCTTGAAGGACTGGATACCCCATGGTTTTCAGCTCCATTGTTCATCTAATTTAACCACTTTTCAAACATTATCAGTTTAATAGTTATGTTCGAGAAAAGTAAGATTTCTTGGACGTCATTTAAATTATTAGGCACCACGGAATCTGCTTTGGTAAAAACTGACTAAAAAAATTCGGCTGATACCTGTTTTCGGATAAATGTTCATTTTATCGGTATTGAAAATACGCCTAACATTTGGTGTTAGCCATAAAAAAATCCATTATTAATTCTAAAACTTAACAAAATCTAAAAAAACTTTCGGCGGGTATTAAAAAGGATCACATAATTGTTTTTTGGACCCGATAATCTCAGTGGCAAATGTATCTGGTTTTAGTGCAATTAAAAAATAATACGATCATTTTAAGTTGGCGCACCACCTCATTTTGTGGGGTAAATTTTTTTATAATTATATGGATTTTCAAAGGTATTGAAAGAGGGGACATATAAGTGGCCCACAGGTCAAATAATCTGGTCCAAATTTTTTTTCAAGGTCATTTGAAGTCTAAGATTTGTAGTTCCAGCCCAAATCCTGGATGATTTGCAAAATTCTATAATTATTGAATGTGTCAAACTAAACTTATTTTACCATGAAACTAGATGGTGACTAAACTAACACAAAAATATTGTGCTGGTTATTTTAAAGAAAATCTTTTTTTAAATATTGCCTTTTTATTTTAGCTATTATTTTTATCGGTAAAATTTTTAAACGCGAATTTATAGGGTAGTTGGTACTCGATGATACTTTAAATCAGGAAGTTTGTTGAAAATAGCAGGGGCACTATTTTTGGGTCATTCCATCTTTCAGAATCCGTCAAATTTTCATTTAATTTATTAACAATTTTAGATCTTAAGGAATTTTAGCCTTGATCAAAAGAATGTTCTCATGTTTAAAAAAAATCGACGGAAAAAAGCATTTCGATTAAAGCAAAAAAAAGAATTGGGTTTTTACCCAAACCCGATAAAAATTTAAAGGAAGCAAAAACAATATAATAAATATATTTTTTCTCAAACTATTGTGGAAAAACATGTTGATACAATATCCAAACCAACTTTTTTAAATGTTCAAAACTCTTTCGCTTACAAGGTTGGGAATAAGTAAAACAGTGGTTCTTATTAAAAAAGTTTTTTCATATATAGTTTTGTTTTGCGAATATTCATTTTTAAAATTAAAGAGTGTTAAAAAAAATTTTAAAAAAAAAAACCCCAAATAATAACTTTCGAGCGCTCGAACATAATGGAAGAGCAATTTACCCAAATTTAATTTGATAGTGCCCCGGTAACAATTAAATAATTTCGTTTTTTTTGCTGGGCAATTTAATCATTCCATCAAATCCCGATTTTTTTTAATCAATATTGGCCCTAACTTTCTTTTTATCTCTTTGGTTCATCGCGTACATGAAAAATGTGTACTCGATGAACAAAATGTAAAAAAAACAAGGGTAAACGTTTTATTTCAACTCATTTTAAAAAAATAGTCCCCATGGGCATTTAAAAATTGGAACTTTTTAAAAAAAAATACTTTTAATTAAATAAAAATAAATAAATAAATATTAACACAACTTAAAGTAATTAGTAATTTCGGATTATCAAAAAATTTTTTAAATTGCTGATAATCTGTCTCCCCGCTTCAATACATTTTTTCAAGCATTCCTCATGGACTTGTATTATTGGTGCAAAAAAACGGCATCTCTCCCTTGTCGACATCTTTTTTCCCCCCTTTTACCCCAGCGTTTGCACATGAACTTCAATAGAATAAACTATGTTTTTAAATGCCCCCATAAATGGTAATCCCAAATGATTAAGGTCAGGAAATGGGGGCCATGTTCTTGGCCCTCCACGACCATTTATTTCAAAACATGAAAATCAACTCTTCGTCAAAAAGTTGAAATGGGAAGTTAAAAATTCGGAAAATACCTTATTTTTTGGGGTTAAATGTTAATTTCATTGGGGCAATCTTGCGGCTGGGGGGCAACACTTTCTTGTTTTATTAAATTGTTTAAGTAATTACTTAAGTTTAGGTTAATAATTACAAATTTTCCCGTATAATTGGGACCCCTTTTAAAATTTTTTTTTTATAGATGAAAAAAAAAGTTTTATAGAAAATAAAGGTTTTCATGAAGATTTTCATGGTGTAAGATAAAAAAAAAATGATGATCGGAAAATTAACAAATCACTATCAACTTCGTTATTTTAAATGGAACACCTGTATATGAAAATTCAAATTCTGCTAATCTCTCTTTTCAAATATAACTTTTCTATGTTCGGATAACGAATTTTCAATTTTGAATTTAAATCTTTTTTATAAGCCATAGTTAGCCATGGATACAACCCAAAATATAAAAGTATTTGACCGAAGTCAATTTTGTTTGGTTTCAAGCAACCCTGGCTAACCCGGCCCTTCATTTTTGCCAAATTTTGGGTTTATCCATGGCTCACTATAAAGGAACAGTTTAAAAATTTCTTTGAATCATTTAACATAGATAATTATATATTTTGAAGGGGAAAATTAGCAAATTGAAATTTCAATTATTTTTAACCAATTAATTTTCAATTTTCCATTTAAATTAACGGTTGATAAATTTTAATTTTCCATCATCATTTTTTTCTCTCTTATACCATAAATCCCATGAAAAACCCCTCCTTTCATATTTTATCTAAAAAAAAAAGATTTAAGCAATCGGGAAAACTTTATTTTTATAATTAATTAATTGGTAGTATGGTATTTTTATTTATTTCAAACGTCTACGAATCTTTTTTTAAATTTTGCCTAAAAAGTTTTATTAATTTTAAAAAAATTTTAATGTTTGTGTTTACATTTTGTTCATCATCTACATTTTCTGTGCACCGATGAAAAAATTGAATTTATAAAATGTATACTGAAATGACAAGAATACAAAAAAAATTTTAAAAAGAACAATTTGTTTAAAAAAAATATGAAATAATTGGCGTGCGTAAAATAAATTAAATACGAAATTTTTTTTACTTTTAGTAAGCACTGTTAAATTAAGGTCTGTGTTCCATTATCTTCTAAATTTCAAAGTTATTACACTAAATATATTTTTTAATTTTTTAACACCCTGTCACACCTCTTATTTAAAACATATATTCAAAAAGCAAACTATATAAACTTTATTTTTTAAAACCCACTGTTTTTTTTTTTTTCAATCTTTATTTCGCTGTATATAAAAAGCCTTTATGTTTTGCTAGTTCTTTGCTTTTTTTAAATTAAAAATTCACGACGGGAAGATGTTTGTTCGGTATGTGACATGTTCTAGGGTTGTCCCAAAGTAATGGGACACAGAGCAACGGTCAATAATGCAATTAGCTATAAAAATTGGGGATCTGAGGTTGTTTGGGAGAGAAATTTAAATTCGTCCAGGCTTTGATGTTGCTAGTGAGGGCGCCAGCTACGGCATCCTCACTTTTTTTTAGATGGGATAATTTTTTAAAGCTTAGGATATTGGCCTTTTATTAAAAATAAGTTACTATATTTCCCTCTGCATTAAAAAAAATATTTTAAATTTAAGTCTCTAGAACAACTGTTTTAAGAAAAAAATCTAAACGACCTCGCATTTTCTATGGAAAATGTGTTTTGGAATTTTTCAAACTTTGCACTGTAATAGTTCTAACCCCTAACCCCCTTAAGTCTCCACGGGAAAAAACCCAAACCCCCTCCTGCTCTCCAAATCACCCTCAAAGCTCACTGGGTTTGGGTACCTTTGAGGGGGGGCTTTTGGGGGTTTTCGGTTTGTGGCCGTCTTTGATTTAACGTGTTGAGATACTGTAAGTTAGGCAAATTTAACATTTTTAAAAATTGGGGTTCTTAAACTCTCGAAAACAGTTGCTCCTAGGGACAAATAAACTCCCCTTTTTTATGTAGAGGATATAGTAACTTATTTTTTTAAAAAATAAATATAAAAAAATACTACTACGAATAGATGGTTCATTTAAATGGGCGGTTTTTTGAATCAGTTCCCGATATCAATGGGTCTAAATGCGAATAAATGGGGCGGTACTGCCTGGGAATCGGTGTGAAACCGTGGACATTGTCAATTCCCTTGTCCTTATTCGGAACACGAGTAGCGAAAACGGCGGCTAAACAATTGCTATTTTTGTCGCCCTTTCTCACAAAAAGTAAAGGCCTCCGGCAACCTTTTTGTTCCAGGATAGCGCGAAAATCTCTCGTGGACATCGTGTTGGGAAGGGCCATTAAGGTATCAAATTATGTTGAATGGTTCATCTTATCCGTAGTAATAAAAAAACTTTTAAATATACTAAGCTTTAAAAAAAGTTATGTCATCTAAAACAAGTGGGTAAAAGTAGCTGCCTCTCTCAACCCTCAAAAGCCTGGGATTAAATTTTCTCATTTTCCCCCTCAAAACACCCAATTTTAAACTATGTCAAGTTTGATCCCTGTTTCTTGGGAACATCAACTTTTTTGGGTAGGCAGGTTTCGTAAATTTCGACCTGCCATTGCTCTGTGTCCCATTACTTTTGGGACACCTATTGTTTGAATTTTTAAAATTTTCTTTTGTTTTCTACGGGACCCCGTCTAAACGAAAATTTTAAACATGTATATACCTTCTCATATGAGAGCTAGTCCGTACCTTAAATTTTACTACTTGGTTTTTCAAAGTATAAAAAAAAAACCACTGGTTACAAGATTTCAAAATACATTGTTTATTCGCCTGGGCCAGTATATTTCTGATAAAACAACGTATACTCTGCATTTATTTTTATATTCCAAATGGTTTAAAAAACCCAAATGTTTACGGCTTTTTTCTCGTGGTTTCAACATTTTACTTGTCTTTCCATTGGTTGGTGGATTATAGCATATCGGGGACATGGGTAAAGAAAACTGGCAAATAAATATAATACACGCTTTAAAATACACAAAATTATGTTGTAACCCTAGGTTAGCCGATTTGATATTATACTTAATACCTAGTGTTAGTTTTCCTTTTTTAACCACTATTAATGTCAGATAATTCGTCGAAGGAAAGTGCAAAACAAAAACAAAAACTTTTAGATTTTTTGAGTGGTTTTCTATGGAAAAGTTCTAATTTAAAGCTTTTTGAATGATGATGCGGGGAGCAGGAGAAAGTCTCGAAAGAGCCGCATAGGGTTTTAGTCGAGCGAAATCTCGCTCCCCTTTTTTCGACTCCTTTGTCCCTTCTCTATCTCTGATTAAATCAACTTTTTTACCACCACTATCTTAGAGACGGTTTTTTTATTAATACTGACAATCGTAACCCCGCCATGAAAAGCCTATTTATGATCTCAGTTTTTTAAAGGGCCGAGTTTTTAATTGAAACTTGAATCTTAATTTACAAAGTTTTTCCGGATTTCAATCAATATCAAACTTTGACATTACTCTCATTTTTCGGGTATAAGATAACATTAAAGGAGGGGGAGTACAAAAACCTTTTTCCCCCATCATATTCGTGAAATTGTAAGTTTGAATAAAGCCAATTTTATTATATTTATATCTTTATTTACATCTTTAATAAATTGGAAAAAAACAGAATCAAGTATTAAAAAAATCCAAACTTGCTATACTTATTGAGTTTTTTGCCATTTAAGACGTTTTGTGATTTTTTTTTCTTTAATCTTACAATTACACTGGCTGACAATTTTTTTTTTATGTAAAACTAGATAGCATATTGCAGTAGAATGGCCCCTATCTAAATACGAAAATGTCAAACAAAAGTTATAACAAAAGTTTTTTGTTCATTACATTAAACCATTAGGTAGGGCCCCAAATATAATATGTTTTTAAAAAAATATATTTTACAACCTTGTATATCGTTAAATTTATAATTTATATTAATTAATATTTAAAAAAAAAAGCAAACATAATAATCATTAATTCTACTTTCCTTTTTTGGGGGTGTCACATTTTCCCTTTTTTAAACCAACAGTAATCACATCATGGCTGGATCCCATCGCCCTTTGGGTTTCGAATTTCCATTGTCCTGATATCTTGATGGAACCTTTCACCTTCTCGTCTGACGGCCCAAATTCTTAGGAAAAAATGATAAATGGAATGAAGAAAGTGAATTTTAATGACATTCGGCAACCAAGCGATTTATAGGGTCTAAAAAGTTCATTAACTAGTTGTTTGTATTTTGCATCCATATTTTCCCTAAATCCCCTCCCCACTACAATGAGTTCCAAGCTCGAGTTCTTGCGTGGTGACTTCTTTTTAAAAAATTGACATCATCCAGCAATTTTCTGATTTGTGGCCCAATAAAAATACCCTCCTTTTTTGGTCACTTAATTGGGAAAGACTTGTCTTAGGTATTGAAATCCTTCACTCTCTTTATTCATAGCCTTTACAAAGTTTTCATCAGTCATCAGTCCCAGTTTAATATGAAGAGGAGGCAAAAGCATTTTGGATCTAAAGGGGCATATATTCTTTGAGATCCCGTTAAATCACTCCTTTCAAAACCAAACTTTCCTTACATAATGTTCAATCACTGCACGACTATCCCCAAACAAAGAAAACAGCAATATTTTGTAAATCTCCCTGAAGTCCCAATAAAATTGCTATAACTTTTAAATCGCCACATATCTGCCTTTTGTACCAGTTGAATTTATTGTATCTGAGGTTTACTCATATTTTCATAGGTTTCTTTCATTTTAACTGAATGGGCAACTGTTAGATGGTTTAAATTTCCATTATGTAACAAAACAGCTTTAAGCGTATTTTATGAGTCGATGAACAAGCGCCACTCACAAGGAGAATGTTCGATATTGAGTTCTTGCATTAAACCTTCGATATCCATTTTACCTATCGAGTTTGCATATTGTAAAAAGCAAAAAAACTTTGCATTTCTTTTCCTAAAGTCATTTTGTTTCTTTTAATAAGTTTCACTCCTTAAGACGGGGAACCAAAAGTTATTTTTCTGACAACCCCAAATCACGGTACTAAATCTTTTTAACTCGCTTTAAACAATTAAATGTTCCGTCGGAACTGGGTCCTGGAATAAAAGTGATCAATATGTTCTTCCGGGCTTTCCTGATGATGTGTCTATTCCCCTTCTCCCAAAACACATCTCCTATTAAGGTTTCCAAATCTACCGGTAAAATTTTAGTAAGGAATAAAAGGGCTTATGGCAGATGGCAATTCGGATGGTCTTGCCTTTCTTTTTGGAATAACCCTCAGTCATTGTCCTTATCAGCAATCGTCAAATGATTGGGTGGGTTCTATCATACCATTGAGACCATAAAAGGCGCATCCTATTTTCTCACCACTTCTCATCCTGCTGTAAGACCTTCTGGCTGACACAACAACATGTGGGGCCCACTGCTTCTCTTAGTCTCGATTAAACTACCTAAAATCTGCTGAAATAGGCTTTACATTTTAGAAAAATGGCTTAGCTTGTGACTTCACCATAAATTCCTCACAAATATATAAAAACTTATCCTGAAGAAATTTTGCAACCCCATTCACTTTCATGATGTTCATATAGTTAAAATACTTTCTTCCATACAGAACAGATCAGTTCAAAATAACTTTTGACTAAACAAATAAGAGAATAAGCAATATTTATAAACCTATGCAGGTTCTATTTTACACTCTTTAAATGACCCCTCCACGCCATTTAATATACCAATTTAAAAGTTGTGAGCCCATGAAAACTGGACGTATTAGGACTTTGGTATTTTTGTGTATTAGAAAGAATTATCAAGCATTACGTAATATGCTTAAGACATCATTGCAAAGTGTGTCGTGATGATTATCAATCTAAATCAGTGGTTGTTTGACAATGCAACTTTATATACTTTCTAAATTTACATTCAGCTGCACCTCTTGTCTGGGCGTGCGATTCACCATCTTGGTAAAGGCTCATTGCCAAAAGTGATACGCTCTTGAGACAAAAGAGTTAGTTACTCCATCCAGCCTTTCCTTGTAACGAATATATCAGCATCATTGAACGCCTCGATCAAGGACCTTTCTCAAGCTCCCCGCATCATTTCTTTTTCGACGCTATTTAATTTTAAAATTAACACTATCAATACTACATTATAAATATGTATATGTGTTCTCAATTATTGGTTTCGATTTGTTGTAAAAAAAACATAAATTTTCAAGATTAATTCCATAACCAAGTTCATCAACTCTTAGAATATCTGTGTTCAGAATATCTAATTAATTGTTTAGGCTAAATGTTTCTAATTAAACAACATTTTATCTATTCTGCAATTTAGCGATTTTGGAGTTCATCAAAACTCGCTAGAGAACTTAGGTAAAAGCAAAATCTTTGTGGTCGATTGGAAAAAAGGAGGAATAGAAAAATTGCGAGGCATTCAGGAAAAAAGTTAATATTAGTGAGTCAGGTCAGGGGACAAGAATAAAAAAGTGAATCAAAAAATGTTCAGGTCGTGTCTCTCCACATGATACACCTAATAAAAATATATAATATATATATATATATATATATATATATATATATATATATATATATATATATATATATATATATATATATATATATATATATATATATATATATATATATATATATATATATATATATATATATATATATATAAGTATATTTAGTGTATTAAAAGATGTCAATCATAAACATTAATAAAAAAAAGTCAAAAAATCATGAGGTGTGCTACCAGTTTTTATTGCCCAGCGCCTCTATGACATTACACTAGATTTCAGTGTGTGACTGGGATCCATCAACTTTTAAGTCCGAGTAAAAATAAAACAGAATGGAAAGATGGAATATTTTTTAAAACAAGTCACTTAATTTTATTTGCTACATCAGTACAACATTACAGTTACATATATTTGTTATTTAGGGAGTGACATCTCTTTTCCAATACACTAAAATATGCCTATATATATATATATATATATATATATATATATATATATATATATATATATATATATATATATATATATATATATACATATGTACATAAGTCATCTGTTATCAATTACAAATCAGAAGCTGTCTGATTCACCCTTTTATTCTTGTCCCCTGACTTTGTTTTTATCGTCTTTTTTTGATGCCTCCATGAGCCTCTGTTCTCCGCCACCAATCATCAGTCATGAATTCAACACTGCAACTAACCAGTTGTGGAGAAATCTCCGTCAAGTCATAGTCTCGAGAATGAATAAATGTTCAATTAATTTGGCCTAAACAACTAGATATTCTGGATATCGTCTTCTACAGAGTTGATCGACTGGTGTGATTCATCAAGAATTATGTTTTTATAACAAATCGAGCTATCAATCTCATATTCTTTCGACAAGATATATATATATATATATATATATATATATATATATATATATATATATATATATATATATATATATATAATATCATATATATATATATATATATATATATATATATATATATATCTGGTATGTCACGGATAAAGTGTTGAAGAAAGCTTTTTATTTTTTGAGTTTTGTCAGAAAAGCTACTCTTGATAAGATTACATACTAAAATAAAGATTAGGATAAGAAACGTTAACATATTTTTATGCGAGTTCAGAGGAATTAAAAAAAAGCAAGAGCTAATTGCAAGGTAAGGTGCATTTATTCAATCCTTGATAGTCATAGGAAAAGTTGTTTCAAAATTAAGAGGCAGTCTCTATCTGTTTTCAGAAAAATCGGCTACTTTTATTTATTTGTGATTAAATTTATTTTAATATCATTGGCATTCAAACAGGGTGTACGATAAACAATTTATTCAATTGGCTATAGAAAAAAATCACATTATAGTTAAATCTGGACTCCTAGGAGGCCTGGACTGGTCCTTGTCCCAATTTGGAATTAGTAAATTAAATAACTAAATAATGTTCTGTCTGAATTAATAAAAGCAGTGAGTGAATTACAATGAAAAAAATTAATTATAAGAACAATCAGGTGGATTATTATTTAACACTATTATAGGCGGTATTCAGAAAATTGAGAAAACTTTAAATGGTTCAAGAGTAAAAGTGAATTTATTTGAGAAGATACAAATAAGTTACTAGGAAAAAGTTGTTCAAAAAGTAAGGATAGTTCCTTATACAATTTTCGACAAATCGTATGCTTTTATTAATCTGTGAGTGAACATTATTTTAATATCAATTTACTAATTCAAATTGGAGACAGAGGACCAGTCCAGCTACAGGTTAATTTAACTATAATGGATTTTTTGTATGAAGCCGATGAACAAATTGTTTATCGTACACCCTCTGTAAATGTACGATGTAAAATGAATTTGTCTATCCTCAAAGTAAGTGTTTTTGAGTGTGCGGCAGACTGCCTCTTATTTTGAACGGCTTTTCTAGTGTTTATTTCCATATCTTCTCAAACAAAGTACGCACTCATGTCGTTAGGTTTTTGTTGCCTCTAGTTACCGTATAGATGTTAAATGTTTCTATCTGATGTATTTTAAGAGTAACCAATTTTTATCACTTTGATCATCAGTAGTTATATCTTATTTAATATATCCGTGGGACCTTCATATGCATGTATATAACTATATATGTATATATATAATATGTTGCTTAACTAATAATATCATATATCTATATATATATATATATCATATATATATATATCATATATAATATTTATCAGCTTTCAGTTACTTAGCGAAAGAAAAATATTTGAAGATGTTGTAAAAATAATCTTTAAAATATTAGTTATTCATTAACTAAGTTTTTAGGACTTCTTACTCCATTTTTGGCTTGGAAGCCATTCATATTTTTAAGTAGAATAACATATTCGACATTTTTGGTACATGGAGCCGTTCAGCTTTATTCTGTAGCTTCTATAAGATCTCCAATCTACGCTTCTATTTTTAACATTGTAAGTAATAATCATTTAAAAACTAATTATATAACAAAAAAATTGACTTTTTTCATTATTGAGATATTTAAAAAAGTTTGCCGGTTTTTCGGTAGTCAATGGTGCATGTCAAATAAACAAAAAAAAAATTGACACTTGTCACCTGAAACATTTAGAAAAATATAATTTTTGCGACTTACTGTATTCATACCTATAAATTTTTCTTTCAAATCTTTTTATTAACACCTCAGTAAGCTTTCCAGATATTGTATTTATTTAACTCTTTTTCTTTTTAACCCAAATATTTTTTAAAACATCCAACATGTTTATTTTAGCAGATAATTTTCAAATCAAGAAATGGTATACTAATTATAGTTAAAATGACTTATTGCCAAAAGGCATTATTTAATGAGAATAATCGTAAAATGATAACTGTTAAAAATCGCATCTGTCAAAAAGAACGTCTGTTAAAAATGACACCTGCCGAAAATGACATGTCATAGTAATATTTATCCGGACGCATATGATTTAATTTAATAACGTAGTTATGTCATTTAGTTATTCACACCAAACTTTTTATTCTATGCATTCCAACCTGCAAAATTCGTACAATTATGCCTAAAAACTGCTACAATCTGTCGGATGTACGACCTTAACTAACTACAAAAAATATATAATTTATAATATCCTGCCCATTATATATGAGTTTAAAGCTCAGGTCACCTCTAAGTCTAGAATATCGGAAGCTAAGATAATATAAACAGTTAGGTATATTGTAAACAAAATTCACATTATGTGGCTCTTCAACCGTTTAGAAAGTTTTAAATACGAATATACCTGAATCCATTTTTGTATAGAAGGTTTCTATTATTAAGAATTGTTGCTTTAAAATTAGTCAGAAGGTGTTTGAGAGAAAATGATTCGAAGACAATGCTAGAGCATAAACTCATCGGCTGTACAGGTGATCTCAACAAGTTCACAAGAAAAGCGTTTTGGATTTTTGCCAATAAAAACTGCTATGGTTATTAAGAAAAATAAAAATGTGCCTGATGAACAAAACCATACAGAAGGAAAAATGCAAAGTTTCCTTGAACGGGAAATTTTCAAAAGTCCCGACTACAGGAGGTTCTATCTCTAATATTTATTAACCTTTGATTCTGCTAAAATAGGGGCTCACCCTGGCATTTGGTGCCGCGCTCAGAGTCAACACCGAGTACGACCACACAAATAAATTCTTTTAAGGTATTAAATATTAATTACACAATTTTAAAAAATTATGGTGTATTCAGAATACTAGCCATTAATTTTAAATTCACAATTAGACTTAAAGTTTATTTTCAACAAGTTAGACAATTTGTTAAAATTAACAAAATTGTTTTAAAATTTTGTCTCTATTGTACATTATTTTTTTTTTAGATTTATCGTAAAATTTTTTCACTTTGTCGAGCCCTTCTTATAAACATACTTAATAAAAACACACCATAAAAGTTTTAAAAAATTTTAATCCTTTGTTTACAATAATTCTCCAACTTTGACGAAAAATGAAAAATCAGAGTAATATTGTCAGTTTTAAAATAACAACAAGGATCTCATCATCTTGCTTTATGGCATGATATGCTGGTAACTGTTGCCCTTAAACAGGGCTTCACGAAGCAAAAAATGTTTATGACAATTATTTAAACATTTTTATTTACCCCGGGTTGCACGCACTTCAATCAGGTTTTAGAATGTTTAACAGAACCTTATGTCCAAAATGTCATTAATGGTTTTTAGTAGGCAACCTGTCAAATCTGACATTTCGTTAACCATTCAAGTACTAATCACGCTTTCTGCAACCGGGTATATCTCTATCAAGACAGAAATTTCGAAACAATTTCTTTAATTAACAATTTAATGTCTAACTTGTTGAGAAAAATAAACTTTACAAGTTTCAACGATGTATTTAAGAAACCATTCTGATATACCATGGTACACAAAAATGTTTAGTCGTAATTCAATACCCGTAAAAGAATTGTTGGTCAATGGTGTCCTCGGTTTGCTCCGAACCTTTTTAACCAAATGGTGCGCCAATGACCATTTTTAGCAGTTAAATTAAATTATAAATATTAGAGATGAACTCCGGCCAGTCGGAACTTCCCCGCATCAAATTTCCTTTCTTCAAAGTCTTTTTGCAATTTCCGCTATCTCTTATGGTTTTTGAGTTATAAAAAATTGAAAGAGATTCTGTTTTTTCGTTTTTTGTTAATAACAATTGCAAATTTATTAATAAAGTAATCTACCAACCGCCCCAATTACCTTCCGTGTCAATCGATATAATATATTGCTTCGAGAGCCTTCTATCTTGCGGAAGCACACTTCATCGACTAAACTAATGCTGTTAATATACCTATATTCTTTCTAGGTGTACAGCGCATTAGGAGATATCTTTTGCTCGTACATTTTAGGATTCTTCCTTACAATATTTTTTGAATCGCCATACATCCAGTTGAAAAGCTTTTCTTAGGCTCAAACAAATCAGAAAGATACTAATGTAGACGAGAAAATCAAAAACAAAATGAAACAAATAGTAGCCAGGAGACAATTGTTTCAATAATTGTTTGAGATGTTTGTTGAGAACATTTTCAAAAATTGTTTTTGTTGGTTAGATTTAGCAGAATCTTAAGTAATAATAATAATTTTTATTTTCTATTTCGATATTACTAAAAAACATAGCCATACCTAAAACAGTTTAGGACAAGAGTGTGTTCAATTTAATAAGATATACGGGGTCGCTTTTATGTATGGAAACGGTCGATTATTTGCTAAAGTAAGATAGCTAGCGAAGAATGTTAAATACAAAACTTTTAGGGTTTTTAGAAATATATTACACTGCACATAAACTAAGTATACAGTATCAGTCAAAAAGCCATGGAAGGACAAAGTTACTTTATTTTAAATGGAACCCCCGGTATATTATTCAATACTTCAATTACTTACAAGATTCTAAAAAAAATGTTAAGCACAGTACATACCCAATCTTAACCGTTTTCGAGATATCAAGTATCGAATATCGTTTTCAAATAAATCTAATTACAATAATAAAAAAAACAAACTAAGTTTTAGTAAACAACAATTTGAAATCCTATTTTATAAGGTGCTCAAAATGTCCACTGTTTACCTCCAAGTAATAAATATCGTTCAGAATTCAACTTTCCATCTATAAAATAGGGTCCTATGACGTTTCCACCAATAATGCCACACCAAACATTGGTTTTTTGTGGTTGTTGGGTATGAACTTGTTCCATCCAATGTGAGTTTTGGTCTGACCAATATCTACAGTTGTGTCGATTTACGTGCCCGTTTAAACAAAACTTTGATTTATGAGAAAATAAAATATGGTTGACAAAGTTGACATTTTGATTCAATTTATCCATTATGATTTCGCAAAACTGAATTCTGCGATCAAAATCGTCTTCACTCAATTCTTGTAGCAAATGAATTTTATATGGTTTGAATTTTTCTTTTTTGGTAATTTTTTGAATGGAATATCGACTCATATTATGATTTAAAGCCCGCTGTTGTGTCGAATTTATTGGATTTTCTACCACATCTAACATGACATTTAGAGAATTTTCTTCATTAGTTACGCTTACCGGTCTTCCACTTTTAATGTTATGGAAACAGTTGATTTAGTTATAGGTTCCCGATCTGGATGCAATTCATTAAAAATATTCACCACATGGGTAAAACTCCGTGTTCTATCGCCGTACCCTATCATCATTAAAATTTCAATGCGCTCGGTATCACTTAAACGTGCCATTTTTACGCGAAAATTATTCACAAATTGTAAATGTAAGTTTTTTTGGCATATCTGTTGTCAAGATGACAAAACAACATTGTTATGGAGATAAATATTTTCTAAGGTAACTTGATGGAGTAGAAAATTAATGAATGTAATAATTTATTTGAAAACGATATTTGAAACTTGATATCTCGAAAACGGTTAGTATTAGGTATGTAGCGTGCTTAACATTTTTTTTTTAGAATCTTGTAAGTAATTGAAATATTGAATAATAAACAGGGGGTTCCATTTAAAATAAAGTAACTTTGTTCTTCCATGGCTTTTTGACTGATCCTGTATACTTAGTTTATATGCAGTGTAATAGATTTCTAAAAACCCATAGAGTTTTGTATTTAACATTCTTCGCTAGCTATCTTACTTTAGCAAATAATCGACCGTTTCCATACATAAAAGCGACCCTGTACATGTACAGTGTGCATGTATACATCATACTTATTTAATGAATGGTATTTTTTATGCAAGTACTAATAAATCCAGTGTTCTCAGCAGCAAGAGATAAAAAGAGACAATTTATTGTAAAAACAAACTTTACGGTAATTTCATTCAATATTTAGAGAAAATATCGAAATTTGTATGTCTCATTTTCTAGCAGTAAGGCTTCTTTGTTTCTTAGGCCTGGTACTTTCATTAACGAATAAAACTATTTTCCGGATAATTTCCATAATAACAATTGTTGTGACAATTGTAACCATGGAAATTATCCGGACAATAAAGTTATCAGTTAATGAAAGTACCGGGCCTTAGTGTAAAAAGTCTACTATATCATATAGGATTCTTCTTACTGTTTAATTAAAATAAAATTCGTCGTTGTTATGTTGGATATAAAATAACAAATAATATTAAGATGCGATAATCTTATGTTAATATTTTTATTAACAGCAGTAGCCTGCTAAAAACCAGTAGTACTTTTTTAATATAGAGTTTGTTTTTATTTAAAAAAAAATCTTTTTAAAGTCAGTTATGATTAAAATAATGTCCCAATGGTGTATTAATTGTTTTTAAATTTTTATTTACCTTGTTTTCAAATAAATGTGTTAATACTTTTAACTTAATACATTCTAGGGTTACAACTTTTCTGGTACAAAAGTTTTTCTAAGTAGCTTGACACAATGTTTTTTATTAATATTACGAACAATTTTACTTGTTTCTTAATAACTGCTATACATATACAATTTATTGCCTAAAAATTTACACTTATCCCATTTTTTCTTTGAAAAAGGGCAATTTTTAGGTCATTTGATTATATATTTGTATGTTACTAATAACAATGCTAATATCTAAGTTTGAATTAGTTATTAAAAAATGTAGGTACTAAAATTTATTTTAAAAAAACACTAATTTTATAAGAAAGATCATCTGGCTTCCTGTAGAATAAAGAAAATATAAGTAATTAAGGAAGCTAGTATACTAGATAAACAAATTTAAAAAATATAATTTTTCACACTTCAATGCATGGAAAAAAGTCTTAAAAAATTGTATTTTTAGAAAATAAAAATAATTATTATTTCATAGAAATAAGTAAAACTGTAACAAGAAATCATATAGAATTTACATTACAGTGTTTTGGTGCCATACAGACGATTTGAATAGGTTTTCTAGTGTTTAAAAAATAGGCATATTTAAAGCCATATTACTCTTAAACCATTTATCGCTTTATTAAATTTAAGCAACAGGAAACAGTTCTAAAAAACAGTTGATTTTTAGAACAATACGAAAATATTCTCAAAATCTTTTTACTTTTTACAATAGTAATTTTATAATTGCATTAAAATACCCTCTTTTTTTAATTTAGGTGTTTGTCACATATACTGTCAGTTTTAGGAGGCCGTTATGACGTAACGGCTTACTTGTTCAAAAAAAGGTTTATTTTAGTTATTCGAGTCTCTAAATTACCCATTATAAATTTTTACCATGTGATGTGAACTTAATGATCAACAATGTATATAGACATCATATTTTTAATCTAAAATATCTACTGCACTTCTTAATTAATTTGAAATTATTTGTATTTATTTTAAAAAAGTATTTATTTTATGTGTGTTAACAATGAAAAACTATGTGTTGTGTTCTTATAACATAATAATGAAGGTAAATTTATAAACTGTTTAACATTTAACTGCAATAATAGGTTATGTCTTTTAAGTTGAGTACTAATAACTGTTAAATGAGTTTATGGGTTGATAAAAACCTTACTGTGATTAACTTCTAATGTTAAAATATACATATATTAATAAACACATTGGAGCTATGACGGAGTGTTTCTTTGGTATTTTATTCCATTACCAAATGCATATTTTTATACCATATTCTTGTCCTATTTCCACTTGGAATTATTTTTAGTTAATATGTTGTCGCCATTTTCATTTAAACTTACAAGATCTTCATCTATTAATAGTTCAAAATCTCCTAAGGCTTCGGGTGAGGGAATTTTATTCCATCTAACGCTAAAATTACAGACAAGTAATGTATAAGTATGGTCTAATCACCAACTGATTGTTTTTTTTAGTATGTTGAGTGTAAAACATAACACCTTTTACCCTAACGTTAAAAGCGATATAATATCGTTAAGCTTAAGATGGAACAGTAATAACTTAGTAATAAGAATCGGATTCTATTCACCAGCAATAGCAAAAAATAAAAATTGTAAAAAAACTTTTAAGATAAATATAAAGTTGTCTAAAAAACAACGTTTTCTCTCAAAATCTTACACAATATTTAGAAAAGAGCGTACCTTCTATATATTTGAGAATCAGTGGCAATGCTGCTAGGTTAAGTCATATTTTATTTTAAATCAGACCAAAGTAAAATTTTAGCAAATATAATACTACTACGGATAAGATAAACCATTCAATGCTATATTTTTGATACCCCTAATGGACTTTGGCTAACGCGAGCCGATGTCCATCATGAGATTTTCGCGCTATGCATTGCAATCCTTGAACGAAAGTTTAACAGTGTTGCCGGCAGGCCTTTACTATTGGCGTGATGAAATGCGACTAGAAAATACACAACCCGTTTAGCCGCCCGCTTTCGCTACTTCGTATTCCGAATAAGGTACAAGTTACAGACATTGGCAACGTCGCATATGGTTTCGTACCTCGTTTCGCTGGGGCAGGGGTTACCGACTTAATTTTATTCGCATTTACGGAAGCATTGATATCTCCGAACTGATTCAGAGCGCCCCATTTAAATGAACCATCTATCCGTAGTAGTATTATCTTTGAGTTTAGTTAATCTAATTTATAAAATAAATTTCCATAAATCGTATCGTTTACTTACTCGGGTATTCCAGAAGGCGGAACCACAATGTTAAATATATTATCTAATAACTTATGTTTTAATATTCGATCATTAGCTGTAGTAGAAGTCAGTGAAGGCGATGCATTGACCTAAAAAAATGATTAAATTTATAAAGGTACCCGTTTAATTAGCAAAACATTTCTCCGAATAAAATATTCTGATAAAGTAATAAAATTGCCAAAAAAATATACAAAATAAAATCAAAATATTTTTTTTCCTATGTCACCGATTTAAACTGACCCGCAAATTATAATTAACATAAATTTTACCACTATGTCTTAACATTCAGAGTATGTGCCTGATATATTATGCCCCAACATTTTTGTTCCTGGAATTCTACTACTTTTACACAAAAAAGGTATTCCTAGTAGATCTTTATATTTTGGCCTATTTTCGAGTAAAATAATTTAAAAAAATTATTATATAATCCATCAAAAATAAATAAGCAAAAATCCTAATAGAAAATAATCAGTAGATATATATATATATATATATATATATATATATATATATATATATATATATTATATATATATATATACAGGTGCCACAGATTGGAGTGCATGCATGGGGATCTCGAAACCCTAAGAGATAGAAGTCGGTTAAATTATGGCAAGTTGCGCATTTAGGTGCCTAACAACATGCCTATTAGAAATTGTAAAATTCAGTACTTTGGAGATATCCGGAAAAACGAAATTTGCTAATTTCGTTTTTAATTTTTCCTAACGTTACTTAAAGAGATATGGAAAAACAAAAGACACTTTCTTATGGCCACTTCTTAAGCTCTACCTAACAGCGTTGAGACATTTTCCGTACGACGTTTCGTTTTCGTTAAACCATCACCAACTTTATTTTTTTAAATACGGACCTGGGTTTTTTATTTAATTTTTTTGAACCCCTTTTTATCCCAATTACAAAAATGTATAACACTTAATATTTATTAACAAAAATGGAACGCCCCTATAAGAAATGATGTGCGTTCCTTGTCTAACTCATTGCCTCTTATGGAAAACATGTTTATTTAACAGAAAAATATTAAGTGTTATATATCATTGTAATTGGAATTATAACTGGGTCAAAAAAATGCAATAAACAATTGAGTGCTGTATTTAAAAAAATAAAGTTGATGATGGTTTAACGAAAACGAAACGTTGTACGAAAAATCTCTCAACGCTGTTTTGTAGGGCCTAAAAAGTGGCCATGGGAAAGTGTCTTTTGTTTTTCCATATCTCTTTAAATAACGTCAGAAAAAAATAAAAACGAAATCGGCAAATTTAGATTTTTTCCAGATATCTCCGGAAGTACTCGGAATTTTACAACTTTCTAATAGGCATGTTGTTAGGCACCTAAATGCGCAACTTTGCCATAATTTAACCGACTTCGTATCTCTTACGGTTCCCGAGATCCCCATGCATGCACTCGAATCTGTGGCACCCTGTATATACCGGGTGACAACGATATCACTACCCACCCTTTTATTTTCTTGAATAAAAACATATAGCTTTCAAATTTAAGGATGCTATAATATATCATAAGATGCTGATTTTGGATATTATAACATGTCTCTATCACTTCCGGTTTAACCGGAAACGACATCAACTTTGATTTTTTCAATAGAATACCCTGCATATTTTTTTAAATTTGGATTCTACGAATCATTTTTGATATAAAATGTATTTTATATCCTATACCTATCTCTGCTAGTTTTTGAGAAAATGGCGATTAAAGATGTCCAAACTACCGCATATTATGCAGTTTTATGGGAAAACAAATAAATGATATAAAAAATTATTATGTTTAATTTAATTTTTTCTGAAGACTCTATCTGTGGAGGTCATAATAAAACTACTTCCGGCTTTACCGGAAGTGCTGCGAAAATTGACTTTTCCAATAATGTTACTTCAAAAATTTAAATGCAACACCCTGTATATTTTTTTAAATTTGGATTCTACGGCTCATTTCTAATATAAAATCTATATTATATCCTATACCTATCTTTGTTAGTTTTTGAGAAAATGGCGATTGAAGATGTCCAAACGACCGCAATTATGCAGTTATAGGAAAACAATAAACTTTAGAAAATTAATAAGCCTAAAATAATTCAGGCCATCCCTTTGGAGCAATTTTGTTATTTTAATATTAGTTTTTTATTTAAGTAGTTAATTAAAAAATAATTTAATATTAAATTAAAAATACTAAATGTTTCTAACGTTTATTTTTTCCCCCTATAACTGCATAATATGCGGTCGTTTGGACATCTTCAATCGCCATTTTCTCTAAAACTAACAAAGATAGGTATAGGATATAATATAGGTTTTATATTAGGAATAAGCCGTAGAATCAAATTTAAAAAATTTACAGTGTGCATTTAAATTTTGAAGTAACTTATTGGAAAAGTCAATTTCACACCTCGGTAAAGCCAAGTAGTTTTATTATGACCTCCACAGATAAGTCTTCAGAAATAATTAAATTAAACATAATAATTTTTTATATCATTTTGTTTTCCCATAAAACTGCATAATATGCGGTAGTTTGGACATCTTTAATCTCCATTTTCTCAAAAACTAGCAGAGATAGTATAATATATAATATACATTTTATATCAGAAATGATTCGTAGAATCAAATTTAAAAAAATATACAGGTATTCCATTGAAAAATCAAAGTTAAGTTCCGGTTAAACCGGAAGTGATAGAAGACATGTTATAATATCCAAAATCAGCATCTTATAATATATTATAGCATCCTAAAATTTGAAAGCTATATGTTTTATTCAAGAAAATAAAGGCTGGTAGTGATTTCGTTGTCACCGGTATATATATATATATATATATATATATATATATATATATATATATATATATATATATATATATATATATATATATATATATATATATATATATATATATATATATATATATATATATATATATATATATATATATATATATATATATATATATATATATATATATATATATATATATATATATATATATATATATATATATATATATATATGACGAATTATAAAAATTCGCATCTTAACTGAACCCCTAAATTGCAAAATTGGTTTTTTGAACACTTACCCGCCCAAATATTTTTTTTTTCATTAAGTAGGACCTCAAACAAGATGTTTCCATGGGCGAACCAAAAAAAAAATATAAAAAGGTATTTTTTATCCGCTAAATATTTTTTTTGCAAAGCATATTTTCGCTGGTTCGTCACACCTTAGCTAAGTACGTAAAAATAAAGAATCGGTAAATGTTTAACAGGCAAAATTAGTACCCATAGTTTTGTAAAGATTTTTAGAATACAGCTTAATCACCTAACTAGTTCAAATCGGGTTGTTTTAGATGGTTTAGGAGATTATTTGTCCGGCCAAAGCGTCGTTTTAATGCCATTTACGCAATCTGACCCGAATTTCGAGTAAAATCGACCTCCGTAGGTGAGGCACACCTACTATAGGGGTACCAATGGCTTCCTCATGATTTCTACTATGCAACCCAGCTCTTTACTAAGCCCAGCAAAGCGCGTTCAAAAAAATTTAAGCGGTTATTCAGACCAAAAATAGCCGTTTTTTCACGATTTGGTCCGAATTTCGAGTGAAATCGACCTTTGTAGGTGGGGCACACGTACTATTTCGGTACCAATGGCTCCCTTGTAGTCCCTACCATGCACCCGATGCTTTACTTAGTCCAGCAAAGTGCGTTCAAAAAGCTACAAGTGGTTATTTCGCCCGAAAATAGTCGTTTTTTCACGAATTGGACCAAATTTCGAGTATTATCGACCTTTTTAGGTGAGGCACATCTACTATTTCGGTACCAATAACTTCCCCGTAATCCCTAGTATACACTCCGACTCTTTACTAAGCCCAGCCAAGCGCGTTCAAAAAGCTATAAGCGGTTATTTAGACCAAAAATAGCAGTTTTTTTCACGATTTAGACCAAATTTCGAGTGAAATCGACCTTTGTGGGTGTGTCACACCTACAATATCGGTACCAATGGCTTTCTGGCCCTACCATGCACACTGGCTCTTTACTAAGCTCAGCGAAGTGCGTTCAAAAAGCTATAAGCGGTTATTTAGCACAAAATTAGCAGTTTTTTTCACGATTTAGACCAAATTTCGAGTATAATCGACCTTTGTGGGTGAGGCACACCTACAATATCGGTACCAGTGGCGGCTCTTCCTTAGGTTTGCAGGTTTGCGCAACCCCCAAAAAAGGTTTAAAATAAAATTTAAAAAATATATATTTTAATCATTACATAGTTACACATTTTTAATTCAAAAATCTGTATTTATATTATCTGGAAATAACAGCCAAATTATTAAAATAACTTGACTGCTTTCGCTAAAATATCATTAATTTAATCGCGCGTCGCATCCTCGAAGCCGATGCCGATGCGATGGTTGCAATCAAAATGCAAACCCAATTGGATTCATTACGAGTAAGAAGTATATGGAGTTGCCTATCTTGGCATTTGGCGCTCATAAGCGGCATAAGGTTTGCAGTTAGAGTGCAAACGTTTGTTTATCTCGCGGGCTGATTTACGATTTATTGAAGTATAATTTGTTATTTTGGTTATCGCGCAGTACTTAATTGCATTTTTTATAAATCTTTTGTGTGTTTCAAATGAATTCGGTGCAAAGTTTAATTGCAGAGCCGTTTGGTGGCTGATCTGTAGCTGATAAAGCGGAAATAAAAAAGGCCAATTCCTCATTTAAAAATAAAACAATCTGTGTCAAGTAAAAAAAGGAGTTTTACCAGAACATTTAATGCTAAGCTCTATAAAAAACATACGTGGATGTGTGCCACACAGCCATGTTTAAGTCTGTCTATTTATTTTCATTAATTAATTTATTTTTTTAAAGAAACATTAGGATTGCAACCCCGTACTTTTTAACCCACGAGCCGCCACTGATCGGTACCAATAGCTTCCTTATAATCCCTAACATGCGACCCGACTTTTTACTAGGCCCAGCGAAGCGCGTTCAAAATGCTATGAGCAATTATTTAGCCTGTAAATAGCCATTTTTTCACGATTTGGTCCATATTTCGAGTGAAATTGACCTTGGTGGGTGAGGCACACCTACAATATCGGTACCAATAGCTTCCGAATAGTCCCTACCATGCAACACAACTCTTTACTAGGCCCAGCGAAGCTCGTTCAAAATGCTATAAGCGATTATTTAGCCCGAATATAGTTTTTTCACGATTTGGTCCAAATTTCGAGTGAAATCGACATTTCTAGGTAAGGTATATCTACTATTTAGGTACCAATGGCTTCCTTGTAGTCCCTACCATGCACCTCGACTATTTACTAAACCCTGCAAAGAGCGTTCAAAAAGTTATAAGCGGTTATTCAGCCCGAAACTAGCCTTTTTTCGGTTTTTCACGAGTTGGTCCAAATATCGAGTAAAATCAACCTCTATAGCTTATTGAATGCGCTTCGCTGGGCTTTGTAAAAAATCGGGGTGCATGGAAGGGGTAACAAGGAAGCCATTGGTATCAAAATAGTAGATGTACCTTACCTAGAAAGGTCGATTTCACTCGAAATTTGGACCGAATCGTGAAAAAAACGGCTATTTTCGGGCTAAATAACCGCTTATACTTTTGAACGCCTTCTCTGGGCTAGTAAAACTGGGTTGCATAGTAGAGACTAAAAAAAGCCATTGCTACCCATATTGTAGGTGTGCCACACCCACAAAGGTCGATTTCACTCGAAATATGGACCAAATCGTGAAAAAACGGCTATTTTCGGGCTAAATAACCGCCTGTAGCTTTTTGAATGCGCTTGGCTGGGCTTAGTAAAGAGTCGGAGTGCATACTAGGGATTACAGGAGAGCCATTGGTACCGAAATAGTAGGTGTGCCTCACCTACAAAGGTCGATTTCACTAGAAATTCGGACCAAATCGTGAAAAAACGACTATTTTTGGTCTAAATAACCGCTTATAGCTTTTTGAACGCGTTTCGCTGGGCTTAGTAAAGAGCTGGGTGGCATAGTAGGGAACATGAGAAAGCCATTGTTACCCCTATAGTAGGTGTGCCTCACCTACGGAGGTCAATTTTATTCGAAATTCGAGTCAGATTGCGTAAATGGCATTAAAACGACGCTTTGGCAGGACAAATAACCTCCTAAACCATCTAAAACAACCCGATTTAAGCTAGTTAAATGATTAAGCTGTATTCTAAAGATCTTTACAAAATTATGGGTAACAATTTTGCCTGTTAAACATTTACCGAATCTTTATTTTTACGTACTTAGCTAAGGTGTGACGAACCAGCGAAAATATCTTTTGCAAAAAAAATATTTAGGGGATAAACAAATACTCTTTTATATTTTTTTTTGGTTCGCGCATGGAAACATCTTGTTAGAGGTTCTACTTGATGAAAAAAAAATATTTGGGCAGGTAAGTGTTCAAAAAACCATATATATATATATATATATATATATATATATATATATATATATATATATATATATATATATATATATATATATATATATATATATATATATATATATATATATATATATATATATATATATATATATATATATATATATATATATACCGGTAAATCACTACCCAACCCTTTATTTTCTTGAATGAAAACATATGGCTTTCAAATTTTGGGATGACATATTATATCATAAGATGTCGATTTTGGATATTATAACATGTTTCTATCACTTCCGGTTTAACCGGAAACGATCAACTTTAATTTTTCAATGGAACACCCTGTATATTTTTAGGAATATATATATATATATATATATATATATATATATATATATATATATATATATATATATATATATATATATATATATATATATATATATATATATATATATATATATATAATATAATTGGCCCGAATTAATTTTTTTAATTCTGAATCGAAAACCAAGAATACTTTTTTGCAAATTTTCCTTCGTTTTCAAGATATTTCACTATAAAGTTTTGGCAAAAAAAATTTTTTTTATCACATTGTGGGTGTCGCTAATCTTAGTTTGCGCTTTTAAACTATTACGTCATAAGAAATCAAGTTTGACCGTTGTCGGGCCTTCATTTTTCGCCTCGACTACCAATCACCTGTATATATATATATATATATATATATATATATATATATATATATATATATATATATATATATATATACAGGGATGATTCATGAAGATATGTCAATACTTCAGGTACGTATTCAGGGTCCAAAAATAAACATAAAAGTCTATACAAATATAAGTCCGGAGGGACTTCGTTTCCGAAATACAGGGTGTTAAAGTTTTTTTTTTAATTTTTTTTTAAATTATAAAACCTAGCTTATGTTTTACTAAACGTAATTTAAGAACAATAATTTTATTTAAAATTAAAATACACATTGTTAAATTATACATTTTGTTTTATTTTTTTTTTAAATTTTGCTAAAATTAAATCAGACTGGTCGAATTTTTTTTAAATCCAAATATCTCGAAAACGGTTGCTCATATCAACTTTTAACAAGTATACCTTTTTGACGTAAAAATGACAAACCAATTATTAAATTTACTTAAAAATGTAATACAGGGCCGTATCAAAAAGTTGTGATGGTTTAAAATAGTAAAAAAACGTGTAGGTGGCACCCCCTACAAGTAAGAGCCGTACTCGATTCGAGTCCGTCATACCAAAAAACCCCCGGATACCAATTTTTACTTCAATATTTACATTATCATAGATTTTATTTAAAAAATAGAAAAATTAACTAAAAACTTTAAAACCCTGTATTTCGGAAACAAAGGCCTTGCGGACCCATGTTTGTATAAACTTTTATGTTTATTTTTGGACCCTAACTACGTTCCTCAAGTATTGACATTTCCTCATAAATCACCCTATATATATATATATATATATATATATATATATATATATATATATATATATATATATATATATATATATATATATATATATATATATATATATATATATATATATATATATATATATATATATATATATATATGTATATATATATATATATATATATATATATATATATATATATATATATATATATATATAACATATAATTTTCCTTTTTATTCTTGGAAATAGGTTAATAAAGTAAATGGTTGAAATTTAATACAACGTTTCGCACATTATTTATTGTGCTTTTTCAAGCGTAAGTATCTAAAAAAAATATAATTAAAGTTAAAACAGAACATCACACAATTTTTTTTTTACAGTAAGTTTTAATCCAACACGAAATCAGGTAATATTAATTTTTTAAAACTGTAAAAAAATATTGTGTAATGTTCTGTTTTAACTTTAATTATATTTTTTTAGATACTTACGCTTGAAAAAGCACAATAAATAATGTGCAAAACGTTGGATTGAACTTCAACCATTTACTTTATTAACATATTTCCAAGAATAAAAAGGAAATTTATAAATAATGGTTAAAGAAAAATAAATATTTTTTATAGCAATCTTAAAATTAGGTTCATTTATAAAAAGAAAGTGTAGTTATTTTACCTCTATTAACCAGGGTTTTAATTTATTATCAATAATTATATCGTAACCATAACATTCAAAACAGTGACGATCAGTTGAAATAACTGGAGCTATAGCCTTAAGACAATGAATAATCAACCAACTGATTTGATCAAAAAGCTTTTCGGTAACTTGTTTTCCTCTAGTACTTTCCAAATAAAGTCGTAAATTTTGTACACTAAGTTTTCCACCATGTAATGAATTATATTCACCCTAAAATAATTATGGATAAGTTATTTTCTAAATTGTAGCTACAGCCAACTGTGAATATATAGCAACTAAATCGAAAAAAAAAACACAACAATGGCATCAGGGCCATCCGCATGAACCAAAGGATTGGTATCCTGTGTCTTTTTGTCGCATTTTTTGTAGGAAAGTACTGTTTGTTTAAACCAGAGTTTGCCGAATTTAAGTCTATTAAGTCTAACAGTTAAAGTGTTCTTGGTAATATTTTTGAGAAATTTGCTATTATTTAAGAGCCCAAATAAAAGTAGTTAAAATATGTCGTAGGTTCATCGGGATTTAATAAAGTGGCTGATATTGTGTATTTTATATATAAGTAGTCCAAAAAATGTGTAATTATTAGAAGGAATTGGGATTATTTGTATTGTAAGATATTTTAACTAATTAAGAAGTTAGTAGTAAGAGTAGTAGTAACGGTGGTAGTTTAATAACATAATTGTTTTCAATAGTTTATGTCATTATGCCTACATTCTGCTCCTTGTTGGTTTAATTATTGTAGTACCCTAACTGCGTCAGGCGGTAAATTTAAGTCGGTTTTTCGGTAGTTCAAAACCGACTTAAAGCTATTCCAGGGACAATTTGTTTAATCTTAACATTCCGTATTTTTTGCGTTACATAATACTGAAAATTGTGTTAAAAGGGAAAATATTTATCTAGAGACAGACCTCACCAAAAGTCAATTAAACCCAAACAAACCAGGTAAATTTTCTTCGGTTAAAAAGACCTAAATCATTACATAAATATAATACAAAATTTTAAAAATTCTTTAAGTTTTGATTTTATTCACCACATTGAGAGTCAAACGGTGTTGCCACCTTTCTTAGAATTAGGTATTTAAAGTCAACTGTGTTGTAGCACAGTGGACTAGAAGACGCTAATAATTAAATTAAATCAAGGGATTGATTTTCCTAATACGCTATATACTTTAATTTTCAAAGTTAAAAGGGCATATAAATAAATCATATAGAAAGCCTTAATTAACAACGTGAGTATATGCAATGTATTCTTTTAATGTATAAACTTTTTTTAAATTTATAATATTTTTATAAAACCAAAACAAAAGATTGAGCAAAAATAAAAGTTTAATTTTTTTACATAGTAACATAAACATTTTTCATGTTGTCTTATTTAATTACAACTCTTTGCTTTTTTAAACGCAGGCCTATATTCTAAATGGCATTTTTTGAAAATCCCTTAAATTCTAAAATAGAACTAGTGCTTTCCATTTTAAGACAACATTCTTAATTAAAAACCTTTTTTTAGTCTATTTACAAAGTTCAAACCTATAACACATATTACAAAAACCAGATGTGAAAGAGAACTATTAATTTGGATGCAATTTATATGATCTTATTAAAAACGAAACGGGTTAACTGCGTCAATGCATCTGTACAAAACATACAGGGTGTTTTTTCAGAGATGGTTCACCCCTTTAACATTTTTCATATTTATAAGGTAAAAAAATAAAATTTGATACGTCACTATTAGACAAACTACCGTGCGCCTAGATATCGATAAGTTTATACGACTCTGTACGAAAGAAGCTTTTCTTCAGGAGGCCGGCGAGTGATATATATTATTCGGTTTCTATCAATAAGAAGATGTCTTCTAAAATTATTACTTTTAGAATTAATGATTTGTAGAAGATTCTAAGTCCCGTACTGGCCATTCATTTCAAATTGCGCACGCTAGGGCTTCTAAAAACGCATTCTCACGGTTCGATTTTAGTTGATTAACATAAATCATATTAAAAACCATGTAAGAACATAAGTTTCATCAACAAAACTTAAATAAATAAAATGGAAACTACAAGGTTTATATTTCGATTTTTGTTATTAACCTGCAAAGGTTATTGGTTAGTTTTGGTTAGTAATTGCGTAGTAAACAATCATTAAGCCGCATTCTCATGGTTTAATTTTAGTTAATCAACGAAAATCGAATGAAAAACGCTGTAAGAACACAAATTTTCATTTTAACCGTTCAAGCTTTGTTGATGAAACTTATATTCTCACAGGATTTTTCATTCGATTTTCATTAGTCCCCTAAAGTAGATCAACTAAAGTAATAATACCTATGAAATAAACTGACTAGGCTAGATTTCATCGCTGACGCCAGCATCTGGTGAATGTAATTTGTGCCTATAATTTTAAGTTTTGTTTTTAAGTGCTTATTTAAGCTTATTAGTTAAGTTTTAAATAAAGAAGTTTATAGTTATATAAAAAGTATTGTAAACCTAAAATATATATATATATATATATATATATATATATATATATATATATATATATATATATATATATATATATATATATATATATATATATATATATATATATATATTATATATATATATATATATATATATATATATATATATATATATATATATATATATATATATATAGTATTATATGTTTAATATTAATGTAACTTACACCATGCTTTTGAACAGAAACGTTGGTTAGATGAACATACATATTATCTAATTCGGCCACACTAGAATCATATTTGACAGTACAAAAACGACAGAATCCAAGTTTAAACTGGTAGGCCTTAAGGGGACGAAAAGAAGTTACTAGAACGTAAAGTCTTAAATCGAACTTTTTTCCACCTATAAGCAAGGGATTGTCAATATACCTACAATATATAAATAAAAATAATAATAAATATAACTCACAAACATTACGTTAGGAATAAATATATATATTTTTTCTAAAAAATGTTCGTTTTATGTAATACGACTGTAACCTGATGCTGAAATTTAACATAATTATTTTTCCATAATAGGTATAATAACTAAAAAGCTTTGTAATTCGTGCAAAATTTTTATTCTTAAGGTTCGATCTCTAAATTTTACCTTTGGTAGAAGAACATTACGGAATACTCTATCTTTCTCAAGAACTTAAGGGTCTACTGACAGGTATCTGCAACCGATAGAAATGTCTGGAAATTAGGCAATTTTAGCCCGTTGTAGTACCATACTTGGCCTACTAACTTTGGTGGGTTAAATGCCTAATAACAAATTTCGGATCATAAAATGGTAACTTAAAAACCAACTTTGGTTTGTTAACTGATATATCGTGGTTTGTAGGTCGGTAAATAGCTTTGTAGGTTCTTATCCTTTTCTAGAGTTGTTGGGTTTTCTCTTTACATTTTTTTATTTATTTTCATACTAAAAAAAAATAACCTAACCTAGGAAGTTGCCATAGGACAACAGAAAAGTGTAACCTTTTTAATAAACGTTAAAAAAAAATATTCGAAAAATATTTATTAACATCTACCAAAAATGTACCAAACAATTTCGAGTGCTATTTGTTCGGTACATATTAAATGATGTTACGGTTGTGACGATACCAATTGTCACCTACCGGCGTATTAAAACGTGCCGAAATCGCCTTATATTTAAAAATGCATAAATTTAAGCAGAAAAACATTAATAAAATTTGTAAATTTGTTCTAAATTATTAGAAGGCACTTTTGAAACCGAAAAAAATACGTAATACCCGATTCTCTAAAATGTATCATATTAGTTTTTTAAAATATTTTACCAACCGAAAAAGCTTGGACTGCATAATTAAGGAACAATTTTTTTAATAGATTCCCAGTTTACACTCAATATACAGAGTGTTCCCAAAATATGTGGGCAATTTCTCGGAATCTAATAAAAAACCAAAAAATATTGTGACAAGTTCCCATAAACTTTTTTCCTACGACCCTCCCCTACGGAGGTACAGGTACATAACAGACGCCCCTGGAAATCGTTTTTTTTTAATAACTTTTAAAATACTGGGCGTAATTTAATATTTTTTTAACATAAAGGTTGGGAGATGAGTCTTCTTAAAATGAACTCATTAAATCATATTTAGCTTGTTTAGTTTGCCAGGGACGGACTAGCTCTGACACATTAATAGCAATTTTTTTAACACCCTGTATGATAAAGGCTTAACAATATTATTATTGGATAGCTTTAACCTTAAACTAAAAAAAAGGTATCCTTCATTAATATCAATAAAATCAACTGTTTACGAGAAAAAAAAATATTATGGTTGGTAAAGTTTTTTACATTATACATAGTGTTTTTTAATTGAACGTCAATATTTAAGCAGGCAATTTTTGGGTCCATTTTAAGAAGAAATCTTCATATGAACGTATGTCCTTAACGTCTTAGCTTTTGAGATACAAGGTGGTTTATTGGTACACCTTGAAAAAATCCTCAGAATTCAGTTATTTGATTATAACTCGAAAAATATTGCATTTAGACCAAAAGGTTATATGACTTAAAATAAAGGTCTTGTAAAAATACAAAGTTTATGTCAGATAAAGTTTCGTGTATCTTTTAAAGTTTTTGAGATATTGGCGTTTTAAATTAAAAAAAAATTTTTTGCTGTTTGACCCCCAATTTTGACTTCAGATTCGTGTTCAGCGAAAAAAATACTCCAGAAAATCTTAGTCCGCCACCCAGCACACACCACTTTTTTTGTGGACCTGTGTTATAGTTCTTGGGTGCCTAAATATGAAAATATCACAAAGTGCTATTAAATTCAGGCTTGCGTTTCTTAAAACGGGATTAATTTATTATTATTATTAAAATTTCTATTATTATTATTAATATTTCAAATTATCCCTAAATATGCAAATTTGTGCCGTTTGTTACCGCGCATCCCATATGTTATATTTCCCTCCCACCTTAAAATCGCTTCACTGTGGACCTATAAAGAAATAGGCCTAGAATATACAAACCAAAAACCGAAATGCTTTTTGTTTTCTTAATATCAAAACTACTCGGTCGGGATTTTGCATAAATTCCATGTAAGCATCAGTAAAAAAAAACGAGCACAAGTTAAAAACATTTTAAGGGTAAACTAAAATTAATACAATATACTGGTTATATGTGAGCTCAGCGGGCTGGCATTTTTTATTATAGACACTATTTTATGTCAAAAACTTGATTTGGATTTTTATTTAACTAGTATCGATACTTACTTTGATATCACATAGCTTTCTTTAGTAAGCTGTTGTTGAAATGGAGTTTTTGATTCTCTTGACCACCTTTTAAGTTTAGATAGTTTATTTATAAGAAATATTCCAGAACCTTGCGATCTTCCACACGGTTTCATAATCCACGTACTCTGAGGGGCCTTGCGGTATTCCTCAACAAACATATTATAATCAGCAGGTAAAACAAACGTCACTGGTATAAAATCCAAATGTAAATATTTCGAATCGCCTCTTTCTGCCATAATATTGCCTTCTTTTTCCAAATCCCTTCTGTATCGTTTTATATTTTTTACCAAAAGGTCCTTACGGGAAATTTCATAGTGGTTTGGAAAATGATTAATTATCCTGTAATTTGTTAAACAAATAGTTTGAGATTTAAAAAATAGTTAGCTATTTAGTTTATAGAAATGTAGAAAGTAAGAATCATTTAATTAAGGTTAATAATTTAATTAAATAACCTTAGATTTTCTCTATTCCCACGGCCATTGTAAAGTGTCCTAAGTGCGCTGTAGTCATCCATTTTGCACTCTTTTGCATCCTGTATTAAAATAATTCTTCCAGCTAATTCTAGAAAAGCTTTGGAGCGATTTTTCAAAATTTATTACTAGTTCTGCTAATGATTTCTGGACAAATTTGTTTGTTTAATTATATTTTCCTGCTTAAAGCTTTAACATCTAGTTAAAACCAACATAGGTTTTTGTCAGGTCGTTGACTTCTGTTTGCCGGTTGGGAAGTTAAACCAATTTTTATCTTTTTACGCGGTTGCACTAGTCTTGAACTAGACTATACCAGTAAATCTAAATTTATGCCCTTAGGCGACCTAAAAAAATTACTTAATTTTTTTGATATGTTTTAAACGTAAGTTAATTTAATCGGTGTTTCAATAAAATTCGCTTATAACCGCACAGACCAGATTGGCGGAAAACTAAAGCTCTCCCCAAAGCTTAAGAATTTAGCATTAGAAATTTATTTCTCTTTAGTAATTTCTTCGAGGTCAAATATTTTTCGAACTTTTTACCATTTTAAGCTGACAGAAACCAAAATCTACCAAAAAATTGTAAATTTATTTAAACTTTTATTGAAAATAAAACCCATTTAATTAAACCAATTATGTTTAACTTAAAGCTAACAGAGCAGCTGCGTCTGACCGAACGGGATTGTGCATAAGATTTCCGCAACGAAAATGGTATTTTACCAGATCCTATAAAGACCTTTGCCAACTATTTTAAGAGCCCAGATAGGCTTCAAACTTTACCTGGAGGAGCGTTCCACCCCCCAGCGCTGAGTAAAGCGGCAGCGAAACACGCCAGCCACCACCAAAGTCATAACTTCTATATCCGACTCGACAAGAGCTTTACTGCTTTCGCAGACTCCGCGCTGAGATCGGGGAGAGCAAACGTCACTAGCAGGAGCTTACTACCCGCTAACGCTTGAGGGGTCGACGGCGGCCGTCGCTAGCCGCCTCCAGGAGCCGAAATCTGGTTTTTAGGTGAAAACGTAGCCGAAGGGGCGGCAAGCTCCTTTTCGATGGAAAACGGGTCTGACATTTCCGAGGCCCATTATGGTTCGGAAACGAACCAGAATGGTCGATTCTCCAAAACCAAGTAGAACCCCCGCCTACATGTTAATATAGGAGGCTTCACGAGGGTCATTATTAAACCGACTTTTAAACGGTTGAGTGAATGACATTGACAACAAAATAATTAGCATAGTTGCATTGCATTGTCGTTGCCATAGAAACGTTTGTGAACCTGCTAATAAAAAGGTGTAAAATGAAGATCCATGTTTTTATACGAGGTATTATGGAATAATATAAATAAGTTTTACTGGGCAATAAAGTATACGTGATCAATAGTTTGGATAATATTTTTTCTAATTTTTGTTTTGGTTTCAAAAGAAGCAAAACATAATTGTAGTTTTATCCCTTGATTATTCTTTTTGATACCAAATATTTATTTGAAAAAAGGTCAAGTTAAATTAAACAAAAAATATAAATTCCTTAGGTTTACTTGATAATATTAATTGTTATTTATGATATGTGTTAAAATTACAATTTTAAGGCACGAATGTAAAAGTTTGCAGAATGAGCAAAGCGAGTTCTGCAACTCACATGAGTGCCTTTAAACGTAGTTTTAACAAAAATATCATACAATATTTTTTCTACAAACGAAATAATGCAGTTAAAAATTAAATTATCCAAAAATTGAAAGATATAGTTTTACATAGCATTGTATATAAAAATTATTAAAGTTGGCATTTATTAATGAATTCTAACAACCGTTGTTGATGCTGGTAAGAATGCGGTTTTTTTCTGTTCAATCCACCTCAACTACAGAGAATGCTAGAACTGTAGAAGAACTTTTTATTTGAAGTTGTTTGAATTGTACAATTAATATAAATGTTGGTAAATAAATAAACGTTGATGTTACCTTTCAAAATTTGACATTTTCTTTTTACACTAGTGCTTTAAAATGTTAGGTACCTTAAGGCACTAGTGCTTTAAGGTAATATTTTTAAGGCATCTAGAAAGTGGTAAAAATTGAATTTTTAACACGTTTGTAGAAAAATTTATTTATTTGCACAGTATTTTTAAATGTATACGGCGAATGATCAAAGAATTAGATGCCAATCTAAACTTCAAACATAATAAATTTCGTTAAAGTAAAATAAAGGAATAAACACAACAACCACAAAATTATTGTGGCAGACCAATTACAGAATAATATTCAAAACAAACCTCTTTGCAGAACAAAAGAAAATTTGCCTTCTTATACAGATACGCCTGTGGAAAAAGCCTGAGAAAAAATGTCTGCAGTAAAGTATAAGAATATAATTATGGTGCATAAAATTGACAATAACATTAAGTTTATGTGAAGATACGCACGTTTTTGAAATGAAGGTAGCAGACGCCGAAAAATATATAATTCGGTTGCAATGTAAACCATTGGCAAGAGATGATTACGACAGCAAGTGCAATACTTGGATTGAAGAGTTTTCAAACCCAACAAATACAAACTAGATAACTGTTCGCCGATTTTCGAATGGTTCCCGCTACAAGTTTCGAAAATTATTTTAAAGTCAACATAATCAAAATATTATACTATACTACTTATATTTAGATGATATATTGAAAGTGGTTACTTATTTTTTTTTTCAATTTGTTAATATTTTTTTCTTTTATTTATGCAAGACAACTGAAAAGAAGCAAAAAAGGCAGGATTGTTGAATTCGAAATAAATAAAAAAAATCTAAAAACCATTAAAAATGACATTCTATTAAAAGATGGAATTAATGTCGTGATAAAATAAATGTTGCAGAAGCATATAGTTACTTAAGGACCAGCAAAGATATACCAGAAATATTTACGAGTCATATTTTAATTCAGAAATGTCTCGGATATACGAAATACACAAGTAGAACGTACAAACACATAATAGCACAGCTTGCAAATGCACGGGAAAGTCCTACGGAAAAACAAGTTAGATATTTATGATCGTTGGAGAGTGACTCAATATGGCACGCGTGATGAAAGTAGTATGCTAGATGTACTTAACAACAAAATTCCATTTCTCAAAGAGTCTGGAGTTGAATTAATTGTGAAAGACAACCCGTTTATAGTTGTTATATTGTTAACTCAAGACACTCGAAGCCACAAATGAATTATGCGAATGTGTCGTAAAGCAAAAGAAATTAATATTGTTTATAAACTGAAAAATATAATATATTTCACGTTGCTTCATAAAAAGATTAGAATGTTTTATATATCATCAACGCAGAACTTGCATTCTGTGACGGCTGGTGCAAATGGTAAGTTTTGCAAGCATTTATGTATGTGCAATTGATATGAAGTTTGGTATACTGTTCAAGACTTCACCAATTTTGAACGCATCTGACAGGATATAAATGGCAAAATTAGCTGTAGGCGAGTTTGTTCTCGACGAATTTTACTACAGTATGGATAGGAATGGCGAGGATTACAGTGAAGTGCTATTACCGGAAAATAATCAAACTGATTTTCCAATAAACGTTCTTCATCTTGATAACAATCAAAACTACGAGAAGTTTAACGAAGAAGCTGCCCAATTGCGTTGCCACATTGTTTACTATCAACACTAAAAGAAAATCGAAGTTCTCAAGCTACCCTTACATTGATTAAATTTAACGCTACAAGAAATAAAATTACCTTCCCAGATAATAACTTTTTTGAAAACGAAAATACTTGCTACTGGAAGAAGATGTAGAAAAATAAAAGTTTCGCCAATGTCGGTTTGTTGTCGTTAACAGCGAGGATTACCATAATCTGCCAGAATTTAAGCTAAGCGACCCTCTAATAAAGAGTCAAACAAAGGCAAAACCTTTCAATAAATATTATGACAAATCATCCAAACGCAAAACTGTAATGTCATAAGTACGAGTATTTCCAATAAATAAATTTAACTCGCTTACCATTTAGTTTCAGTCTGTTTGCTTTGTTGTTTTCTTACTAAAAAGGGTGTTTGTCTCGAAATTGCTTCATTTTGACAAATTTTAACGGGGTTTTGGGGCGCTGTTAGAATCTGAAAAAATTTTTTTTGGCAACGTTTTTTTTTTCGAGATATTCAAATGAAGTTGAAAATAAACTAACCTTTATTTTCAACTATATGCCCCCTTTTTTTGTACAATTCTTGATTTTTATAAAGTGGACACAACACCACCTTAAAACCTTATATTTTTATTTATTTTAACTTTTTCCATTAAATTGCGAAGCTTCATTTTAAGCTAGGCGGCCATGCCATGATTCCCTAGTGTATACATGGTTGCGCCCACAATCCGACGTGGTAAAAGTTGGGGGGTTTGCAATTAAATGGAAAAAAAAGGTGTAAAAAGATATAAAAACAAGTTTTTAAAGGTGTTTTTAAAATATTATGTGTCAATTTAGTGTAAAAATCAAGAATTCTGTGCAAAAAGAAGGAGGAATAGTGTAAATAAGGTTAGTTTGATTTTCAACTTGATGATGAAATCTCGAAAAGAAACGTTGCCGAAAAAAATTTTTTCAGATTTAATACCCCCTTAAAAACTTCACAAATTTGATCGAGGAGAGCCTTTTGGTTACCTATAAATTATATGTCCTCGGGTCGGCGTAGCTTGATCTGTACCGCGCTCTATATTGACGAATTTTAATGGGCTCTTATGGCGGCAAAATAATTCTATGTGGTGTACGAACAGAAAAGCGCGGCTCTGTACCGCGCGCCATATTGGCCGATTAAAATAAACCGTTTACGTCGGCAAAATGGTGTGCGATACAGAAAATAAGGCGCTCTGTACTGTACTACACAATGTCAATACGCTGCCGGGACGTCAAAAATGACAAGTGCATTGTTTGTCAAATGTAATTTTTGTTTATTGCAGTTCATCGTTGTTGTAACGTGTTTGAAATAAAATATCGAGGTGGTTTCCTTTTAAAACATTATTTATTATCACAGTCAAATTAAATCACAGTTTACTTAATACTATCAGGACATGTTGCTAGGTAGGCGGCCCAGGTAGGAGAGCGTTTCTCTTTTTGATGCCTTGTGCACGCTTATAATCGCGCATGGCATTGTTGCCAAACTTAGATTAATAATTTCTTAGTTACTGCACTCTCCCCTCCTTAATCAGTGCTAATATTTTACAAAAAAAGATGCTAAAACAGCAATAAAATTTCTACATACAATTTATGGAAAATGAACTATACAATCATGCATGCGCAGTACCCAATTCAAACATTTAATGCATAACATATTAATTATATGGAGCTTTGTGCTTTCAAATGTAACTACAATTACAGCTTTTGTAAAAACTTTATAACTTATTTCCCTTTAAAATTACCAAAAATGGTTGATTTGCCTTTTAATTGAAAGTTGCTTCCATTTGCTTTAAATAATACACTGTCGGGTTTTTCCTATATACATATATATATATTTTTCATTTTTAAGATAATCGAATTAACTATTTAATTTTCGTCACAAACAAACAAAATTTACCTTTAAAATGACATTTAACATTTATCGTTACAATGACCAACTTCACATTTACATTGTTCTCCTACCCTAGCACAAAGTCTTTACTTATATCAGACTCCGCAGAGTCAAAGCTTCCGTCATCGGAGCTAAAATTTCCCGAACTTATTGATCTATCCAGGGGGCTTCCCTGGGCAATGTCCTTAACTCTTCATGACCACCAGTACCAGATAAATTATACCTATTACTATTACTATAGGATGCTTCCTCCACAGTCGTGTTCAGAGGCAATGGAAGGATTGTGCTGGCCTCTGTTAGAGAGCTCTAACCGTGCAGTTTTCTCAGTTGGTGTGCTAGGTGGTTTTTGCTGCTGCCAAGTCCCCGTCGCCCCCGTCGACGATCAGAAGCCCCCTCCAATGGCTGCTGAGGACCTGAAATTCGAACGCTAGTGCCAACATTTAAGTGCGAAAATGACATATTAAATTCGTTAGTGTTAGTAAAGAAATGTTTATCAAAATTATTACTAGTATTTATTTGAGACCTGAAATTGTTTAAAGAATCAGACATATTATTGCAATGTTTATTAGGTGACTCATCCTCTCCCCCATAGGGAATGATTTGGTCAAGGTGTCTTTTCCAAACTTGTCCGGTGCTTGCCTGACATATATGTGTTCTTGCCAATTCTTTTATTGATTCTCCTAGCGTCATTTTCTTCTCATCTCTCTGGTGGTAATCTCTCAGCATTACCTGTTATTATATTCTATATTCCCTTTTGATTTACTTGACTCGTTTGTATTTTTATTGCCTTTCAGTGGTATTGGATTGTTAATATTTTTTTTTTTCTTGTAGTAAGTCTAATCTGGTTCTTATTTTTATAATTTAAACATTCTTTCAGCTGGTGTTTCACCTGTTGAGGTATGTTTCAGGTTTTTCTGTATGTTATTAAAATCTTGATATCAAGGTTAATATTGATTTTCTTTCATTTTTGGGGTCTTCAAAGTGACGCCTTCATTAAGTGATTGAATGTTTTTACCATATTTTCAGCCAGTCCAATTTGCTTTCTGGATGATACGGCGGAGATGTTATATGTTTAATGCCGTTTGCGAAGAATGATTCTAAATTCTCTGAAACAAATTGTGGGCCATTGTCTGATACCACTGTTTTCGGTATTCCAAAACGTGCAAAAATTTCTCTTAGTTTTTCTTCAGTTTCCCTCGCATTTGGTGATCTCATTGGAATTACTTCTGGCCACCTGCTATAGGAATCAACTAATACCAAATACATAGTTTGTCGTAGCTGCAAATAATCAATATGTACTCTTTGAATACTTCTGTCGACTCTGGCCATGAGGTAACTCTTTTGTTGGTCTTTGTTTATTTATTAAACATGGCATACATGCTTTACATATTTCCGATATCGGTATCGATTTTTGGCCAATACATAGTTGATCTCGCCATGGTTTTTATCTTGTTTATGCCAAAATGAGATGTGAAGTTCGTTCAATAGCCGTTTCCTTAGACTCTTAGGAATTATCATCCTGTGTCCCCCATGAGAGCGTCTGTGTCTGCTGTCAACTCGTCTTTTTTGGAAGTATGGCTTTAATTCCTCTGATACTTGATTTGGCCACTGGTCATCTTTTACACATTTTAAAGCGACCCTTAATATATCATCTTGGGCTGTTTTTACTTTCGAACTTCTGTGTTATCTATTGGCCATACAGCCTGACTGTTTAGTAAAATTGATATAAGGCCTTTGCCACTGTACTCTTCAGACCTGTAATCCGCACTGGTATAGGTGCCCTAGATAAATAATCTACTTCTACATGTTATTAGTTACCTTTGATATGCTGCAAAGAATAGTTAAAATTTGACAGATGCATGGCCCATCTTAACAATGCGATTAGAGGCCATCGTTGGTAAATCTCCAGTGTTCACCTAGCAAAATAATAGGTTTATTATCCGTCTTAATTACAAATTTATTCCCTGCTAAATAATGGTAAAACTTTCTTACCGAATAAAAAATTGCTAAGCTTTCAAGTTGCAACGTCGGCCATTTGCCTCAGTCTTGTTTACGTTCTTGACACACATGCAATCATTCTTTCCTCTCCATTTATAACATGACCTCCATATACCTATGTTGCATCACACGTCAATGTTATTGGTAGTTTGGGATCAAAGTGAATAAGACAATTATCATCTATCATTCCTTTTTTATTTCCACAGAAACGCACTTTCACACTCTTTTGTCCATTTAAATATTTTACTTTCCTTATGTAACAACTTGTAAATGGGTTGCAATATTTCTGCCATATTTGGAATGAATTTATGATAATAATTAACCAAACCAGCTAATTTCTAACTTCGTTAATATTTGTCGGTCTTGGAGCATTTAAAATAGCTTTCACCTGTCATCTGACTTTTAAGACCTTCCTTTTGTAATTTTATGCCAGGTAAATTATTCATTTTTAAAAAATTCACACTTTTCTTTTTTACGGTTAACCCTGCATTGCTTAATTTTTCCATGACTTTTTTTTTTAGATTTTCTAGATGTTCTCTATCATCTCTCCCTGTTACTAAGACATCATCTATATAACCTATTCGCCTTTCATACCCTGAAATAAAGTGTCAATTTGTTTTTGGAATACGCTACTTGCTGTCGTTATCCCAAAAAGGTAACCTATTCATTTTGAAAAGTCCCCTGTGTGTATTTATGGTTAAATTTTGCCTGACTCTTCATCTAACTCGAGTTGGTTATAAGCTTTGCTCAAATCGATTTTTGAAAATTTTGCCCTTCGCTCAATTTTGCAAATAAATCATTAGTAACGGTAATGGGTAAGTAAAATCCTTTAAGAATTTATTTACTGTAACATAATTACCACACAATCTAATCTGACCGTTATTCTTTAAAATCGGTATGGCGGGTGTAGCCCAATCACTATTTTCTATTGGAGAAATCACACCATCCCTTACTGTTTATCTAACTCATCATCAATCACACTTTCTGTAGGCAAGAGGAGGATTCTTATATTTTATAAAAATAGGACTTGCATCCTCTCTTAAATGTATTTTGCTTTAACATTCTTAAGTGCACCCAAGCGTTTGTAAAATCACGGCTCGAATACTCACGATTAATTTTCCACTTCCTCATTGACATCAACATGATTGATACTTTTCGATATTAACCTTAAAACCATTCAGCCAATCTCGACCAAGTAGGCCTGGACCCCGCCGTTGACAGCGTAGAACTTGACAGGCTTTGTGATGTTTTGATACTGCGACATTAAATGACTTCCTTCTGACCGAAAGTATTTCCACCATAACCTCTATAAACACTACTGTCTGGCGTCAACTAAACGAGAAAAATGTCTTAAATATACATCTTTGCTAAGTGCACTCACTGCACTGCCCGTATCAATCAGCATTTGACACCATGAATTATTTATTTTTGCTTTTATAAAAAATGGATTTGTTTTGTTTACATTGTAAATGGGCAAAATATTGATTGATGAGTTATTTTCATTTTTATTTTCTGAATACCACAAGTCTACCTCTTCTATTTCCTGATAATACTCTTCTAAAAAATGCATTTTATTTTTATTTTTTATAACAAACTTTTTCTAAATGCCCTGTCTTTTTGCAAATTTGACATTTGTGATTTTATAAAAACAATTACCTTTATGTTTACTACCACACGTTCTGCATAAATTAAAATTACTATATGTAGTTATTTTCTATTGAAATTTTTGGATAATATCCCGCAATTGTTATTATAATTAAAATGTTTTTGTTTATTATTAAAATGTGAAAATTGACTTATCTGTTGTTTTTTGACGTTGACTTTGATGGACATTTGACATGCTTTTTGACATCGAAGCTCCGCCCCTTTGTCATCTGCCGGATTCGAATTCGACCTGCTCTGTACTGCTCTGGATGGGTCGTGGTTGGGTGACGTAGCACATTCCGGTTGCCGCTATTGCCATTTCTTCCCCCAGCGCTGATTTTCACCAAGTCTTCGACTTTTTGTGCCAAGTTGATTAGATGGTCCAATTCCGATGTTTCATCTTCCTCGCAGAGACGATCAAATATCTTTGCTGAATATATTCCGCTTACGAATTTATCTTTTAGCACAAGTTTGAGCCGATTTTCGAATTTGCAATCAATAGCTGTACTTCGGATTCTTGCATACCATTCCATAACTTAGTTCATAGCTTTCTTGTTGAATTTTATAAATTTTCTTCGTTCTCGCCACAGGCTTTTTTCTGCATATCGTATTGTTTATTCATCATGTTACATAGTTCTTCATATGTTTTTTGTTTGAGCAAATCTGGGAAAGACAAATCTCTCAACAACTTATATACTGTTGGACTTACGGAACTTAGTAAAACAGCAATTTTGATTTTTCTTCCTTTATGGCGTTGGCTTCAAAATGTTGTTCCAATCTTTCTTTATAAATTGTGAAATCGTCGTTTTCTGGAGTAAATTCTTGGAATTTGGTTGCCGCCATTTTGCAAAAACACGTGTTGAAGAGCACGCCGGTAAATTATTTATGCAATTTTTCGATGTACTTCTTTTTAATCCTTTTGATCCTCGTCGCCAATGTTGTAACGTGTTTGAAATAAAATATCGAGGTGGTTTCACTTAACACATTATTTATTATCACAGTCAAATTAAATCACAGTTTACTTAATACTATCAGGACATGTTGCTAGGTAGACGGCCCAGGTAGGAGAGAGCGTTTCTCTTTTCCGATGCCTTGTGCATCGCTTATAATCGCGCATGGCATTGTTGCCAAACTTAGATTAATAATTTCTTAGTTACTGCAATCGTATAGTAGTGTTGTTGATCGTTATTAAGTAATTTTAAATTATGTCTTATTTTACCACCGTGGCATACGATATGCTCGCCATTTATTTTTTAAAATTTTCAAAATGCCTCTATTGCTGCAGGACCATATGCCATACCATAAGATATCCCGAAAGCCGGCATTTAAATAAAAAAGTGTTTAGACGTTTAACAAGGCTGCCTCTAGAAAGTTTTTTAAATAGATAAAGTACTTACTGATTATCATTCATCCTATATCCACTATCGACACTAAATAAACTACGACATGTCTGTGTCCCAGCCCAATAAATGTTCCAATCATCTTCTGGACCAACTTGTATCCAGCCACGCTTTTCACAGTTCGCAACTACAACACTTTTATCCAGATCTGTGCAAAAACTTACCTTCATAATGAAAGATGAGACTTGACAAATTTTGATATAACCTTAAATATTGATTTAACTAAAAACGAAGTTATGGTAACTAAAGCAAAAAAAAAAACAGTTTTCAGCGCGTTGCTATGGAACAAGTTTGGTATATATTATACATAGTCCAGAAAACGAAGTTGAAAAAAGTGCAAAACCTAGCAATTTTTTCAAAATGCATAGATTGGCATGAAAATTTGGGATTAAACATACTTTACAATCCTTTTTAAAATCTACATTATGCCGATGGGCACTTTTTATTTCTAAGGTTTTTTTAAAACATTATTTAAAATATTTCAGCACTTAAAAATCAACCCCTATTATGATTTAAAAAAATATATTTACCTTAAAAAATTAATATATTATTACAGTTTTTTGCATGAAAATTTGGGTTTGAGCTTAATTTACCCTCTTCTTCAAAATCTTTATTATGCTGGTGGTAACTTTTTATTTTTTAGGGGTGAAAACTACCCCTTACTGCAAAAACCTTCAAAACTTTCATATTAAAGCTTTAAGTCTAACAAAATTAGGCTTATATAAATTGAAAAATAAATATTTAATTCTTTGAAACATTATTTAATATATTTCAACCCTTGAAAATCAACCCTTATGATGATTTAATAAAAAAAAATGTTTACCTTGAAAATATTAACATATTGTCACAGAGTTGTAATTAAAAAATGTGACTGCTCAAAAGTATTACTAATTTAATTTTGTAATTTTTTAATCCTTTATAATCCACCCCTTACAATATAACAATGCAAAAAATAGTACAGAACTGCGGTTTAAAAAAAATACATCGAATCGCATTTAGAATGCTCAAAACAATTGGTTTTTTAAGCATAACTCCTTCAGTTTTTGTGATAAAATGTTCTTTAAAAAACATTTTGTTGGTGTCATTAAGAGCTGTAAGGTCAATATATATTAAAACTGTTTAAAACCCTTAATTTTTTAAAGGAGTGAGTTAAAAGGACTGAACCTAGGTAGTGCTCGTCTATACACACGCGTTTTGAACTTTTATATCTCACTTAATTTCCATCATACAGTAAATTAAAAAAAAAATAAAATATTTGTAATTTAAAAAGCTACAATTTAACCCCTTAGTAATTTTTACGTATCTCCCTTAGTTTTCAAGTTATTTTCAAGAAAAGGTAATTTTTTATTAAAATTCGGAAATTTGATTTTCACCATTTTTTTGAAAATTTTAAAATATATTTATGATACATAGATAAAAAGAATTAAAAAAGTTCTATGACTCATTTTAATTAGGGTGGTAGTTAGGGGGTTCTTTCCGAAGATTTTTGCACTCAAAAAAGTTTGGTCTAACCTTATTTTAATCATATCTCACTTAACTTTTATGATAAATCTCTTTTGTTTTTAAAGTTCATTGCAAATGCTTCAAAAAAGTTATTATTAGTTTTCCTCAAAAAATACGTAAATTTTGCGTTATTTGCCTTAGAAACTCTGAAATTTTGTGTTCGATGAATACAGCTAACCTTTAACAAACAACTTGGTTTGTATTGGTCCCACAGCAATGACAAAACCATTTTATTCATATTTTAAAAGCTAGAATTTTGTTATTTACAGTTTTTTCTGATAAAATGCATACTTATCGAGTTACTTGCAAAAAAACGATTAAAACGTTGATTTTATCGACGAAAAACTCCGACTTTCGATCGCGAATAACTCGAAAAGTATGCATTTTACAAAAAAAATGCATAGAACACTTTTTCCTTAGAGATCATTTTTCTATCAATTCCTGTGGTCAAAATATAAAAAAAATCCACCCTTAAGATGGTTTGGCAATCACCCCCAAGGTAAAAGCGCCCTTTGGCATGATATAGATTTTGATCCTTGGACTATTCCCTACCTACTGTCCAAATTTCAAGTCATCCTATGCATTTTGCTAGGCATAATGGTTTTCATTTTCTGTACTAACAGTGGAATTTTAAACATGACTACTTAGACTTGAGACCATCAATTTTATTTTTATTTGATTTTTTTTAATAATATGTCAAACAGTATTTATTTTTTTACATGGAAAGATCCTACTTTTATTGCACTCCTAAATTCCTACCTCATTATATTTAGCATGGATTATTTAAGTGGACGATCTACCAAGTCGTTATTCAAAGTTTAACTAGCAAGAAATTCTTAATCGGACCATTCTTTGAGTTGACTAGAGCTTTTGACAGGTGGACTGTTATTTTCTTCATGATAAAGTAGAGCGGATAGTGTGGAATCCCCGGAAAAATAGCTGGGTTTGCTTGTTTCTATTAGACAAAGACAAGCTGAACAAGTTATGCTTTATAAATGACCTGCTTTCTGCCTTCATCTTTTAGTAATAGCGGAATTGCCGTAATCCACGAGGAAGACATTATATTTTGATGGCTGAGCAGGGGATAACTGTCCCAAAAATACAATCACCAAAAGATGCATATTAAACAATAAACTGATGATATGGAGATTTAAAAATAAAACCAGTTGCAATATATTTCCAACTATCTAGAGCCAGGGAACACTTATGGGCAGAAACAAAATTATTATCTTAGTTTATATTATTATAAGTAAAGGGGGTACATAAAATTCGTTTGAAGGTTTGAATTGGGCACCGTTCGCTAAAGTTGTAAAATAAGGTTGTCTCATATTGGGTACTTTATGCTCAACCCCATGTCCTGTTATATAAATTATAAAGGGGAATATATAATTACACTTAAATTTTCCAACTTCTATCATATTGAAAATTATAATTTTTTAAAAATAATTTCTACATAGGGATAATTTAGACAAATTTAAAAGCTCTCAGTTCTGGTCGTTCATGGGTAGTTCTGGTTAATTAAAGCGGGTTGTTATTTTCCCAATTATATTTAAAGTGCTATGTATCGTTTCTTTGTGTAAATCGCATTTAAAGATGGTGCGAAAATATTTTAAAGTGAATTTATTTTCTTTACAGTCGAAATTTATTATAATAAGTCGTTACTATTATGTTCATGTGATTTATAAGAATATAATTTTCAAGAACCCTCGTTATCTCCCTGAACTGAACCAAAATAAAATTATTTACTGCGGTGCCCAATTCCAATATACCCAGAATGGCAAGTACCAAAAAAACCTTTAAACTTGCTATTTTTATTGAATTTTTGCACTTTAAACGTTTTTTGATCTTTCATTTTTAAAAACTATATGATGCGCTTTGTGCACAAAAACACAATTTTTTAATCGTTTATATTACACTTAAAAGCTTATAAACAAGAATTTATTTTGGTGCATTAAGCGCATCATGAAATTTAAAAAAATAAAAGATCAAAAAACGTGTAAAACGGCAAAAATTCAATAAAAACAGCAACTTTAGAGGTTTTTTTGGTACTTGCAATTCAAATTTTTTACCAATTCATTGAAGATAAAAATAAAGATACTTGGCCTTATTATAAATATAATAAAATGGCCCAAAACTTTGAATTTTCACGAATAAGATGGGCGAAAAAAGGAAAAAAAAAATTACCCATCTTCTTTATTACTTTCATGTATACTGGTGGTTTATAAAACCAGCTTATTAAAACTGTAAATGGGGTTTTCACAAACTAATAATTAAATAAAAGTAGGTAAAATAGTGCAAAGATTTTGAAAGGATTATTAAATTGTATTACTTATAAATATGATATATACATTTATTATAACTACTCATCTATAATTATTGCTAAGTAAAAACTTTTTAAACTGTAAACCATCCAGGCATTCCGGGTCTTTGTTTATTTCTATCCAAAAATTTATTATATCCTTCCTTGGTCTCTTTTAAAGATTTTTCATAATCCTCTTCTTCAGTGGAAGTTTCTTGAAATAGATCGGGAAATTTAAATTCTTGTCCTTTTGGCTAAAAAAGTATACATATATTTGTACACCTTTAACCTCTTAATTTAATAAATATATTTCTAGTTCTTCTAATGTTTGGGTTTTTTATTGACACAAATTACCAAATTTTTAAAATATCTTATTAACTTTTACAAATAAATAAATAATTCAAGTTCGAATGTCTTTTATTTATCAATAAATTTAAAAAATATATATACAAAATAACAAAAAGGCAGCATATATATTGTTATATACTAAATATATCTACAGAAAAAAAAGCCCATATTTGGCTAAAAAAGATATTAACAATGCACCAAAACCAACTGTGCTGCAGTCTTATGGCCGCATGATATTTATAAATCAATATAATATACACAATAATTAAATAAAGCAAATGTTTTTTATTTAAAAGAGAATGAACTTAGGCATAACAAAAAATTTAAAAAACACCACAAGGCGTAAGAAGCAGGGAGAGCAGAAATGAAACAGACGACAATAATGGAATTTAATAAATTTAAAATACAAAGAACTAATATTACTCAACTAATAAGTCAGTTTTTATGAAGTAAGCATTAAAAGTGAATTGTGTCCAAAACTATTTTTTTTAATGAATTTTAAATGCTTATTGCAATCATTTTAAAGATTTTAACATGTAAGTGGAGGCAATTAGATTTCTTTTTTTTTATGTTCTGACAGGTAGAAGATAGTTTAGTTAAATATATATATATATATATATATATATATATATATATATATATATATATATATATATATATATATATATATATATATATATATATATATATATATATATATATATATATATATATATATATATATATATATATATATATATATATATATATATATATATTTTATATATATATATATATATATATATATATATATATATATATATATATATATATATATATATATATATATATATATATATATATATATATATATATATATATATATATATATATATATATATATATATATATATATATATATATATATATATATATATATATATATATATATATATATATATATATATATATATATATATATATATATAGTAGACAACATATTTATTTTCATTTATACAAATGCTGGCAATAAATAAAATATAATATAAAATCATTCGTCTAAGAATGTATAATATGTATTATTGGAAAATCTACATACTGTTTCACCATAATACCACCAAGAGACATACTGGAGAACAAATCAAAACCTCATGGTGGACACTAACCACCAGGAGGCTGGAGACCAGAAAAGAACAGTAAAAGGGCTACTACACCTGTCTAAGTTGTCAAACCTTTTTTAACTGAAACAAATACACAAGAGATACAACAAGCCCTGTAGGCTGCAGTGTCGAGGCGGACAAAACCTCAACTTGTGTATTTACTTTATCAATCAATCAATCAATCAATCAATCAAATCAGGGGAACCCGGGAGACCAAAGCTATCTGGCGCTGCAAGAAAGAGGTTTAAATACCTCATGAAAAGTGGGATGGCCAGAGAAGAAGCCCGTGTAAGGGCTCTCAAACCAATAAACCCCGCCATGAAAGATTCCTCTGATAAAGGATCGAAAAGGGTCCGATCAGAAGAAAATACTCCTGAGGGGAAACCTATAAAGAGGTCTAAAGGTCAGGAAAAGGAGAGTAATAAAACTCCTTCTAGACCACAGACCTCCCAAACGACCTATAGCCAAGTAGCTAAAGGTACGAAAGTTGGAATAATACATGCCAACTTTCCTGAAGAAACCCTGACATTGGAACACCTAGGAGCCATACAGGAGTCCATAATGAACCAGATAGTAGAACTGGGACGGGGGACTGGCATAAAACCCAGCTTCCACAGTTCCAGCTACAGACCGGGCTGGCTCGCTTTGGGGTGTGCCAACAAAGCCACAGCTGAGTGGCTAAAGGGCATAGCCGCGAACCTAAGGCCAGCAGAGGGGGTGGCTGTCAGAGTGGTAGAGGAAGCAGAAATGCCTCACACTGAAATACTGATAGCGTACCTACCAAATAGTCAGGACTACTCAAACGAAAAAATCCTGGCTCTTTTAGAGGCGCAAAACGACCTCGATCTGTCCTGCTGGAGGGTGCTTAGGAGAAATCCTGTAGGCCCCACAGTGGAAATGACGTTCTCAGTCGATCAAAAATCCGCTGTAGAACTCAAAAAAAGAGACTATAAGCTGAACTTTAAGTTTGGAGAAATCCAGCTTAGAGAGCATAAAGCCTCAAAAGGAGAGGGAAGCTCAGGTAATGCTGAGCCCGGTACCTCAAAGGAAGCTCCACATAAAGGTGTGCAAAAACCTAAAACGGAGACTTCCAAAATAAAGGGCGAATCCAAAGGCAGCACAAAGCTCAAGGATAAGCCTTCAAACAAAAGATGGACCCTGAAGGTGATAAAAACCTAAGGACCACAAAAGGCAGATAAAGGCAAATTGCCTAAAAACGTGCCTAACAAAGAACACCGGCATCTCAGATGCCTCCAGTAAATCTTCAACACTCAAAAGCTGCATCTAGTGTGCTTAATAGAAAATTTACAAGGAATAATATAAACATAGGGCTAATCCAAGAGCCCTGGGTAAATGAAGGAACGATTAGAGGACTTCCAACTCAGTCATGTAAGTTAATTTATGAAACATCTCATGAAAGGCCTCGAGCGGCTTTACTTTTTAGTAAAAATGTTAATTTTGTTCCAATTTCAGAGTTTATAAAGAGAGACTTGGTTGCAGCTATGGTGGAAGTACCGACTGAAGGAGGTAAAAGGAACGTTATAGTTGCCTCAGCTTACTTCCCAGGGGATACACAAGATCCACCCCAGCCAGCGTACAAGAACTAATAAGCTGGTGCAACCGAAGGAACAAACAACTTATTCTGGGCTGTGATGCAAATGCGCACCATACAATATGGGGCAGCACAGACACAAACAATAGAGGTGAGTATCTGCTGGAATATTTGACTACTAACAATATAGACATTATCAACCAGGGAAATAAACCCACCTTTATGAATGCGATTAGGAAAGAGGTACTAGACTTAACCCTAGCTACGCCATTCATAACTAACCAAATTGAGAACTGGCAAGTTTCCAATGACCTATCTATGTCGGACCATATGCACATACGATTTGACATAGCGGCGACAGCGAAATGCCTGGATGAATACCGAGTGCCCAAACTGACTGATTGGTCCCTATTTAAGGAACTTCTAAAGTCAGAAGTTGAGGGATTACCTTCATCCATAACAACTATTGAAGAACTTGACGCAGCCTCCATTAACTTAGAGGAACACTTGATCTCTTCATATGAAAAAAGCTGCCCGGTAAAACGAAAGGGAACCTCGAGAGATGTTCCCTGGTGGAACAGGGAGCTTGACCGATAAAGGTTGAATCTAGGAAAGCCTTTAATGTAGCAAAAACATCGGGCAACTGGGACAACTATCACAGAGCCCTTACTGAATATAACAAAGAATTGAGGAAATCTAAAAGGAAAACATGGAGAACGTTCTGCGAAGGGATAAATGATCTTACCCCGGCAGTGCGACTCCAAAAGGTCCTAGCACGAGACCACTCAAACGGAATTGGACTACTTAAAAGACAGACCAATGACAGCTATGCTGAGACTCCAAGGGAAAGTTTGGAGATTTTGTTAAAAACCCACTTCCCAGGATCTACCATCATAGAAGATAACCAAATACAGGAAAACCCAACATGGGACGAACCACGCCCCAGCAAAGCAGGGAAAAGCCTAGCAGGTAAAATCTTCACAGATAATAAAATAAAATGGGCGGTTAATAGCTTCCAACCCTATAAATCCCCAGGTATGGATGGCATATTTCCAGCCCTGCTACAGCAGGGCATAGAGGAAATACTACCGAACCTCAAAGCAATATTTAAAGCCAGTTACATACTGGGCTACATACCACAAAACTGGAGGAAAGTTAAGGTGGCGTTCATACCAAAGGCCGGTCGGCGTCCTATGGATGAGCCGAAGTCCTATCGCCCCATTAGCTTATCTTCTTTTCTCCTTAAAACTATGGAGAAAATAATTGACCAGCATATAAGAAGCGAATTTATCTCGAAAGCTCCACTGCATCCAAAACAATTTGCCTACCAACCGGCAAAATCAACGATCAATGCTCTACAATGTCTAGTCAGAGACATAGAAAAGACATTCGATGCAAAAGAAGCGGCTATGTGTGCATTTCTTGATATAGAGGGTGCGTTTGATAACACCTCATTCGAATCCATACAAAGAGCAGCAGAATCAAGGGACATTGAACCCTCAACGATTAAATGGATGGATGCTCTGGTCCCTAGTGGTTGATCGGCTTCTGGGAGCTGTCAGCAAGAGGCTTCGATGTACAAGGCTACGCAGACGACCTCGTAATCACCATCAGGGGCAGGCATGATGGCATATTATCTGCTCGCATGCAAGCGGCCCTAAACTTGGTTGAGAACTGGTGCTCAACGGAAGGGCTAAATGTCAATCCAAATAAAACAATTATAATACCGTTTACAAAAAGGAGGAAAACAAGGTTTATAGCTCCTATGTTAAACGGCATTACGATCAAACTTTCTAAAGAAGTAAAATATCTGGGAATTGTCCTTGACCAGAAACTCAATTGGAACTCGCAAATAAAAAGGACTATCGCAAAAGCATCAACGGTACTATGGGCGTGCAGCAGACTATGTGGTAAAACATGGGGTCTAAAACCCAAAATGATCTACTGGTCATACATTACAGTTGTAATACCTATAGTTACTTATGCCTCACTGGTCTGGTGGCCAAAAACAGAGGAAAAAACTACACAAGGAAAGTTTCTGAAACTGCAGAGACTTGCCTGTCTGGGAGTTACTGGAGCAATGAAATCTTGCCCAACGGCAGCTCTGGAGACAATGTTGAACCTCCTTCCCCTGCACCTGCACATAAAGAGGAGGCGATACTGAGTGCCTCCAGAGTAATCCAGTCACAAAGTATAAAGTCAGGAGACCTGACTGGTCACCTTAAAATTTTGGAAAAATCAAGATTGAAGCTCTGACCAAACCCACGGACATAATGCCTATAGTGCGGGACTTCCAGCGCTCTTTTGAAGTGGTTATTCAAGACCGCCAAACTATGAGTGTGAATGAACCAAAGCATGAAAAAGGCTCACTTGTCTGGTACACTGATGGATCTAAGATGGAACAAGGGGTTGGAGCTGGTGTCTTTGGACCTAGATGCAGACTATCAAAGTCTCTCGGCAAGGCTCCCTCCATCTTCCAAGCTGAAATCCATGCAATTGATATTTGCGCTTCTGAATGTGCCAAAAAGGCCTTCGAGGCGCAACCATATATATTTTATCGGACAGCCAGGCTGCTTTGAAGGCATTGACTTCATGCTCTTTTAACTCAAAGCTGGCCTGGGAATGCCGACAATCACTAAACCAACTGGCCAAACACAACAGAGTTACTCTGGAGTGGGTACCAGGACATGAAGGAGTGGAGGGCAATGAAATTGCCGATCAACTCGCCAAGGAAGGAGTGTTGAGTTTTAAGTTTTAGTAACCTTGTATTTAAAATAAAGGTAAAACCAGTTATGAAAATAAAAGTCAAGTTTGACATCAAGTAAAATAAAACTGTCGTCTTTTTATCTTTGCCCTTAATATTCTGCTATAATTCCAAAAGGTTACGGGCCCAGAGCAACGCTACTAAGTTATTATGTCGACCGGAATTCCGCCCATAGAAAAATTGAAGGGAAGAGAGAATTTTGATTCATGGAAATTCACGGTAAAAACTTATTTGGAACATGAAGAACTTTGGAACTGTGTATTGGGCACAGAAACGGATGAAAAGAAGATATCGAAAGCAAAAAGTAAGATTATTTTACTCCTGGAAACGGTTAATTATGTACATGTCCAGTCCGCCAAAACTGCAAAAGAAGTTTGGGATAACTTGATCAAAGCTTTTGAGGACAAGGGACTGACCAGGAAGGTAGGACTTTTACGTACATTAATTACCACCAAGTTGGAAGACTCAGTTGAGGAGTATGTTAATAAAATAATCAGTACCGCACACAAACTCTCAGAAATCGGATTCACCGTTAGTGAAGAATGGATTGGTGTGATTCTTCTTGCTGGTTTACCAGATGAATACCGACCGATGATCATGGGAATCGAGAGCAGTGGTGTTGCAGTGACAGGTGACAGCATCAAATTGAAATTACTTCAGGATGTCAAACCAGAAAGGACAAATCAAGAAGCGTACTACAGTAGAAGATTTAAGAAAAACCATCCGAATAATTTGAAAGAAAATGCTCATGGTAAAAGCCGAAATAGTAAGTCAGTGCGTTGTTTCCAATGTAACAAATACGGACATTTTGCCAAAGATTGTGACAAGCACAAAGATAACAAAGATGTGGCATGTTATTCTGCGTTATCAGTATCTTCAAGCAGTATAAACGCTGAAAATACGTGGTTTATTGACTCCGCAGCAAGCATTCATATGACCAATGATGCTAATATGCTTGAAAATGTCAAAAACACAAGTGAGTATCAGATCAGCACTGCAAATAACCAGGTTATGTCAGCATCTAAAAATGGTACAGTAAAATTACCAGTTTCTGATACAGTTTTTCTTAAGGCTCAGAACACAGTCTACGTTCCGGATTTAAAGGTCAACCTACTATCGGTGAGTCAAATGGTTAAAAGAAATCTTTCAGTTGTTTTTAAATCTACGGGCTGTAAAATTTATGATCCGCAGCAGCATCTAATTGCGACCGGCACACTAAAAAATGGTTTATTTCAACTGGACTTAGTACGTACAAATGAACTAGCATGCCATGTTTCCGCAAGTAACTCAAAAATGATGTGGCACCGTCGTCTAGGACACTTAAACTATGCGAGCTTGGACAAATTGAAAAATGGTATGGTCTCAGATGTTAAATTCGATGAACAATTAATTTCAAAGTGTGAAATCTGTGTTCAAGGAAAAGGCCACCGATTGCCGTTTAAGGAGAGCAACTCGCGTAGCAAAGAAGTGCTTGAATTGATTCACTCAGACTTATGTGGACCGATTGAATCTAAAAGCTTAGTAGGTTCACGATATATGATAACTTTTCTCGATGATTACAGTCACAAAACGTTTGCGTATTTTTTGAAGTCCAAAAGTGAGGCGTTCGAACAGTTCAAAACTTTCAAGAATCTAGTAGAAAATCAAACAGGAAAAACAATAAAGATCTTACGTACTGATAATGGTGGTGAGTACGTTAATAAACCTTTTGAAAATTTCTTGAGAAGCAATGGTATCATACATCAGCGGACAGTACCGTACACAGCAGAACAGAACGGAAAAGCTGAACGTTTGAACCGGACAATTATTGAGAAAGCCAGATGCATGTTAATCGATTCAGAATTACCCAACATTTTCTGGGCAGAAGCAGCGAACACGGCTGTGTATCTTCTAAATCGATCACCGACGAAATGTTTGGATGAAAAAACGCCAGAAGAAGCATGGAGTGGGGTAAAGCCCAAGCTAGAGGGGCTCCGTATTTTTGGTTGTAAAGCACATGCTCACATTACAAAAGAAAAACGCAAAAAGTTGGATAGAAAAACTATGCCATGTATCATGATTGGTTATAGCACAGAGAGCAAAGCTTATCGACTATTTGACCCTATAAAGAAAGAAGTGCTTATTGCTAGAGATGTGACATTTTTTGAAAACGAGAAGGGCAGTTTACTGTTAGAAAAGAATCAGAAGAAAAATGAAAAGCATTTTTTCATTTTTCCAGAAGAACAAATTGAAGCAGAAGTAAGAACTGAACCTAGTAGAAGTGTTATAGAAGTTCAAGGAGAAGCATCTTCGACTCTTACGAGTTCGCCAGAAACCGCGTTGAACGAAGTTATTCCTCAGATAGAACCTAATTTTAAAACACCTGATTTTGACCACGAATATATGACCAATACAGATTTTGACTCTTCCGATCTGATTTATCCCTCTTCATCAAACCAAACTACACAAACTTTACGCAGAAGTGAGAGAGAAAGAAGAGCACCAAGAAGTTTAGAAGACTATGAGGTCAGTTTTGTAACTATGGTTGATGAGGCAGATCCAGTGACCGTTGAAGAAGCTCTTAGCAGACCTGATAGTGACCTATGGCGTGCAGCCATGAAGGAAGAATATTCTGCTTTGATTGACAACCAAACTTGGGAGTTAGTAGAATATTCTGGTGACAGAAAGCCTTTAAATAACAAATGGGTATTCAAAACAAAAAAGGATGCAAGTGGTAACATTGTAAAATATAAGGCAAGGCTGGTCATTAAAGGTTGCCATCAAAAGAAAGGAATTGACTATAAAGAAACTTATTCTCCAGTTGTCCGCTATACTTCAATTAGATACCTGTTAGCAGTGGCCGCAGAATATGATTTAGAAATCGATCAGCTTGATGCTGTAACGGCTTTTTTGCAAGGTGATCTAACAGAGGAAATATATATGGTACAACCAGAAGGTTTCTGCAAGTCAAACAAAATTTGCAAGCTTCAAAAATCACTTTATGGGTTAAAACAAGCAAGCAGAGTTTGGAATCTAAAATTGGATGAATGCCTGAAAAAATGTGGTTTGATTCAGTCAAGAATTGATTTATGTATCTACTTTAAAATTGATAAAACAAGTATTTTGATAGTAGCAATATGGGTAGATGATATGATTATTTTTTCAAATGATTGCGCTATGAAGAATAATCTAAAATCACAGCTTATGTCACACTTCAAGATGAAGGATATTGGAGAAGCCAGATTTGTATTGGGCATGCAAATAACAAGAAACAGAAAAGAAAAGAAAATTTGGCTAGACCAAAGTCGATACATTGAAGATATCTTAAAGAAATTTGACATGTGGAATTGTAAATCCATTGACACGCCAGTTGTGATTGGAGAAAAACTTTCCAAGGATATGGCACCAAAGACAGAAGAAGAAATTGAGAAAATGTCGAAAGTTCCGTACCAAGAAGTAGTTGGAAGCTTACTGTTTGCTGCACAGATCACAAGACCTGATATTTCTTTCGCTGTCAACAATGTAAGCATGTTTTCCCATAATCCAGGTCCAATTCATTGGTGTGCAGTTAAACGAATTTTGCGATATCTTAAAGGAACAATTTTATACAAGTTAGAATTTGATGGCTCAGACTGTAAGAAAAGTGAAGTTGTTGGATATGCTGATGCAGACTGGGCAGAGGATGTTGATGAAAGAAAATCCACAACTGGATATGTTTTCCTGAAAAATGGAACAGCTATTTCGTGGGCAACCAAGCGGCAAACCACAGTTGCTTTATCTACAACCGAGAGCGAGTACATGGCTATGTCGATGGCAGCCCAAGAAGCTTTATGGCTTAGAAGCTTAACTGAGGAGTTGGGACACTGCACGCGACCCACTATTTTATACATAGACAATCAAGGAGCACAGCATCTTGCTAATAATGGTGCTTATCATGCTCGGACTAAACATATAGATGTGAGGCACAATTTTTTGAGAGAGAAAATTCAAGAAAAGAAAATTGAATTAAAATATGTTCAAACAGAGAAGCAAGTTGCAGACTCGTTGACGAAAGCAGTGGACAAGTTCAAGACCAAGATGTGTGCAAAGAAGCAAGGTTTAGTTTATTTTAAATAGAGGGGCTGTTGAGTTTTAAGTTTTAGTAACCTTGTATTTAAAATAAAGGTAAAACCAGTTATGAAAATAAAAGTCAAGTTTGACATCAAGTAAAATAAAACTGTCGTCTTTTTATCTTTGCCCTTAATATTCTGCTATAATTCCAAAAAGGAGCACAGAGACCATTCTATGGACCTGAGCCTTTGTTGATTTTTAATTACTTTATTTAAAGCTACCTTGTATATTTAGTTTGGAACCTGTTAACTGTTTGTTTTATTATTATTGTCTTTCAAGAGAAAATACCAGCATCTAAAATTTGTTGTAGTGTTACTATGTTACTACTTAGAAATATCAAACAAAATATAATTTTATTGTCAGAATTTGGAATTTATTTTATCGAAAGAGAACAGTTTATTTAAAGATACTTATATACAAAATTACGAAAGGTACGTTATATTATGTTATATATTTATTGCTTAATTGAATATTAGAATAGTATGTTAGTAGAGTAAGTTGGTCTCATGTCAATATTTTATTTTAGGCGCTTTTCGTACTACTAATTTATCAAATTGTTGCTGAATAAATATATTGGTTATGGGCCCAGGACGTTCAGTATCCAGATAGTTAAGTATCCAGAGCCCGAGTATCCAGACAGCTCAAGTATCGAGACAAACCTAGTAGCCAGGCATATTGCGCATTTAAGGATTAGAGGTAGAGTTCTTGGACATCGGCAGACTAAAGAACAGACGAAAAGTATAGTTTTAGTATCAGTAAGTCCAAACTGTACTTGATTTATTATTGGATATTTTCTTTGTCAGTTGTTGATTGTAATAAGAAATACTTATTGTCAGTTTAAACAAAAATTACTCATTACTGTTAGTTAAAGTCTGATACGAGTAATTTAATTGTGTAAAACTAGTCAGAATAGTCGTACTATTTTAAAAGTCAGGTCAGTCAGTCAGATTGTTGTTTATACAATATAAATTAAAATACTAGGGTAATTTTTTATTGTATAAAACTAGTCAGAATTTTTTTGTTATCTATTTTAAAAGTCAGCTCTCTATAAAAAAAGTAGTTTGTCAGATTTTATTAAAATAAGTCTGTTTTAAATTTTGTATTGAAGGTAAACATATAAGTATCTTTAAATATGGATATGATTAAATCGCAAATGGAAACTTTGTCTGAAGATTCACATGGAAATGTTAATTTTGTTTCTTGGAAATTTAAACTTAATTTAACTTTAAAGTCAAAAGATCTATTTTTCGTCACAACCGGGGTAGAATTAAAGCCTAATGGATCTGATTCTGATGATAATGTTAAAGCATGGGTAAAAAAAGATCTTGAAGCTCAAACTTTTATAGGTTTAAATGTCAGTAGTAACATAGCTAAGAAAATTGCAAATTGTAAGTCGTCTTACCAAATGCTTGATAAATTAGAAATTTTATACGGTAGAAAGTCAGATCTTACGGTTGAAGGTTTACAAAGACAATTTTTTAATTTTAAATATGACGTAAACAAATCAGCTATTGAAAATTGCATGAAAATTCAACAGTTTGCTGAGGAGTTGGAAGCCGAGGGCGAAGAAGTAAAAGAAAGTTGGATTATGACTAGAATTTTGGGAATGTTGCCATCTAAATTACATCATTTTAGAACAGCTTGGGATAATGTAAGTGGTAGTGACAAGAATTTAAATACTTTATTTGAACGACTTCGACTAGAAGAGGACAGATTAAATAATGACAGAGGAATGAATGAGTATTCATCTCAAAATGCGCTTGTAGCGAGACATGGAAACAAGTTTGGTAAGTCACAGTCAACCATGGGTAGACCAGGAAATTCAAATATTGAATGTTTCAAATGTGGCAAACAAGGACACATTAAGAAATACTGTAAAAATAAACCGTGTGAAAAGTATTTAACCTATTGTAGGAACAATTATGCATGTAATAATTGTAATCAAAAAGGTCATTTTGCTAAAGATTGTCCTAGATCAAATTCGAATGGAAATAATAGATATAATAAAAGTTCAGGCAAAACTGATTTTAAATCACCAGTTAAAAATGAAAATCGTCGTGCTTTTATAACTGTTGGCTTAACAAGTCAGAATATAAAGGATGTAAATTCGAAAGAAGATTGCAATGATCTGTGGTATCAAGACAGTGCTGCCACTCAACATATGACGGCAAGAAGGGACTGGATGATTAATTTTGCTGAGTTTGAGGAACCAACAACTGTAATCATAGGGGATGCTACTGAACTAGAAGGAAAAGGGATAGGCGATATTGAACTGGACGCCTACAATGGGACAGAATGGTATCCTATTATTTTAAAAAATGTTTTGTATGTACCAAAAATGAATTTTAATTTGTTTTCTGTTTCTCAAATGTTAGATAAAGGGTATATCAATATTCTGATGCAAATCAGTCTACTTATAAATGTGTGAATGAAAATGAAATAGTGGCAATTGCTAAAAGAGAGGGAAATCTTTATAAGATGATGTTTCGCAGTGAAAAATTGGATAAATGTCTGGTGAGTGTATCTATTAAAACATGGCATGAAAGATTAGCTCATCAAAATGTAAAGTATGTCAGAGATATTTTAAAACGAAGTAGTATTAAATATATTGATGACTGGAATGATTATGTTTGTACTGGATGTGTGTATGGAAAGCAGCATCGCATTTCTCACCCTAAAAATTATAAAGTAGCGAGTAATCCATTAGACCTAGTCCATGTTGATTTATGTGAAATGAATATTAGATCTTTAGGAGGAGCCAAATATTTTCTACTATTTAAAGATGATTATTCGCATTTTCGAACAGTTTATTTTTTAAAATCAAAAGACGAAGCAGTATCCAAGCTTGAAAATTTTATGAAATTAACGCAAAATCAATTTGAAAGAAAAATAAAATGTCTTATGTCAGATAATGGAACTGAAATTAAAAATTCTGATACAAAGAAACTTTTGGAAGAGTTAGGAATTTTTCATGCGAGGACAAATGTTTATACTCCTGAACAAAATGGGCGAATTGAAAGAGAAATGAGAACTGTGGTTGAAGCTGCACGATCTGCAATTCACGCAAATAATTTAAATGAAGAACTTTGGGCTGAAGCTATAAATTATGCAGTTTTCACTATAAATCAGACTGGTACAAGTTCTGTAAAGGAAATGACTCCTGCTGATTTATGGTTTGGACGAAGAGTAGATGTGAAGAAAATGAGAAGTTTTGGATGTGACTGTTATGTTTTACTTCCAGAACATAAAAGAGGAAAAACAGAAAAGAAGTCAAGGAAAGGTATATTTGTGGGTTATGATTTAGACACACCATGTTATAGAATCTATTTACCTGAAGAAGATGACATTGTTTGTTCTGATAATGTTATTTTTGATGAAAAGCAAGTTAGAGTGCAAGAAAGACTTAGTGAAGTTGAAAGTCTTTTAACAGAAAATGAAGATCAAAAGTCAGAAGAAGAATTTATTGATACTGAAAATGAAGAAATATGTAATGAAATTAAAGAAACAGATAAATCAAGTCATTTTGACGGAATTTTAAATAATCAACCTTTACGTGAAAATCTACGGGATCGAAGATCAATTAAACCACCTGCAAAATACAAAGATTTTATATTAGGTAATGTAAAGGTTAAAGATAATAATAATTTTGCCATGATAGGAGAAGTTGAAGATATTTGTATTTCAGAAGCTCTGAAAGATAAAAATTGGCATGAAGCCATAAATGAAGAATATAATTCGTTAATTAAAATGAAAACTTGGAATATAGTTAAACTACCAAAAGGTATACAACCATTGACCTGTCGCTGGATCTTACGTCAGAAAGAAGATGGAAGATTTAAAGCAAGACTTGTTGCAAGAGGCTTTGAACAAAGAGAAGGGATTGACTATTATGAAACTTTTAGTCCAGTTGCATGTCATGTATCAGTTAGATACATACTTAGCATAGCAGCCTCTCACAAAATGAGATTAATGACATTTGATGTAAAGACTGCCTTTTTATATGGTGAATTAAAAGAGGAGATATACATGAGTCAACCAGAAGGTTTTAACGATGGTACTGGCCGTGTGTGTAAATTAAATAAAAGTATTTATGGTCTTAAGCAATCTCCACGAAATTGGAATGAAACATTTTCAAATTTTTTAAATATACTCCGATTCAACAATACAGATGATGATCCTTGTGTTTATTACAATGAAAACAGAAGTATGATAATAGCACTCTTTGTTGATGATGGTCTTGTAGCAGGAATCAATGAAAATGAAATGATGGAAATTTTGAATAAATTAAAACAAAAATTTGAAATTAAATTTAATACTGCACCAGAAGGTATATTATCTTATTTAGGAATGCAAATAAAAGATATTTCAGATGGAATTTTTATATGTCAACCAAAGTATACAGAAAAAATTTTGAAACGATTTAAATTTGATTTAGCAAATTCTGTGTCTACGCCAATGGAAAAAGGCATGATTACAGATGAAGAAAATTATTTCAATGATAAGCCACTTGATAAATCTAAACCATATCGTGAAGCAGTAGGAAGTTTATTGTATTTAGCCACCCTGACTCGTCCAGACATTAGTTTTGCTGTAAATTATCTAAGCCGATTTAATAATAAACCAATGATAAGTCACTGGAAAATGATAAAAAGGGTATTTCAATATTTAAAAGGGACTAGCAAATGTGGAATATTTTATGACAGAAATCCGCATCTTATCGCTTATACGGATTCAGATTATGGAGGAGACACACTTACGGGTCATTCGACAAGTGGAGTACTCATAATGCGAGGAGGACCTTTAGTCTGGTATGCACAAAAACAACGATTAGTTGCGACATCTACTGCAGAAGCTGAATATCGTGCTGCAGTCTCTTCAATAGATGACATTTGTTGGATCAGACGTATTGGAAACGAACTTGGATTTTTAGATATTGACAAACCAACAACATTATGTGTAGATAATCAGTCAGCCATTCATATGTTACAGAATGTACACGAAGGAAAAATTACGAAAGGAAAGAAACACATAGAAATTCCCAGGAAGTTTATACAAGAGCATATTGGCAAAACAGTTGAATTAAATCATGTTAAAAGTTCTGATCAACTTGCTGATATTCTTACAAAACCTTTAAATCGTAAAATCTTTCAACAGTTAAGAAGTAAAGTAATTAAGGAGGAGTGTTGATTTTTAATTACTTTATTTAAAGCTACCTTGTATATTTAGTTTGGAACCTGTTAACTGTTTGTTTTATTATTATTGTCTTTCAAGAGAAAATACCAGCATCTAAAATTTGTTGTAGTGTTACTATGTTACTACTTAGAAATATCAAACAAAATATAATTTTATTGTCAGAATTTGGAATTTATTTTATCGAAAGAGAACAGTTTATTTAAAGATACTTATATACAAAATTACGAAAGGTACGTTATATTATGTTATATATTTATTGCTTAATTGAATATTAGAATAGTATGTTAGTAGAGTAAGTTGGTCTCATGTCAATATTTTATTTTAGGCGCTTTTCGTACTACTAATTTATCAAATTGTTGCTGAATAAATATATTGAAAGAAGTCTGAGGAGCATCATTGTGTTTCTGGTTAGCGATACTTAATTATTGAACAACAGCCTTTCTGTGGCACCACTAGAGGCCACCTCTACAAGGAACTCAGGACATGGGAAAAAAGTCAAAAAGAGACTTACTGGAACAACATCCCAGGACAAAGGCAGGCGAAAAGATTTATTTCGCATTCACCTAAGTACACAAAGAAGCTACTGGAACTTCAAAAAATGAACTTAAACTAGTTACCGACTTCCTAACAGGACATGGCCCTTGGAGGTATCACCTCAAAAAATGGGAAAGACTGAGGATGAACAATGTCGGTTTTGTCACGAGGCAAACAAAACTGCGGAACACATTCTCTGTGAATGCAGACAACTGACCCGACAACGGCTTAAATACCTCGAAGGGGTATATCCTACTCTTAGAGATATTATTCAGCTTGCACCGCGTAGTATCCTGAACTTTGCTAAAGGTATAGGAATTACCGGGCACTAAACAACGAAGGGTATTCACAAAAGATCTCTTTAGGTCGAAGTGAAGGAGGGCTACACTAGAGCCGAGCGACCCCGTTTATTACAATACAATACAATACAATACCTTATACATAAATTTTTAAGGTTCAACAATAAGTTTTTTTGTAAATATATATGGACCTGTCATTTGAAAAACCCAGTTACTGTTTTAGAAGATATTTCAATTACCACTAAGTATTTCAAGTAATTTTCTTAACAATTTTCTTAATGTTTTAAATTATTTTTAAAATATATTGTTTTTTATCTAATTATGTATTCTGTATTTTATATTATTTTTCTTCTGTACAGTGTCATTAAAACAAGGAGTGCGCAAGATCATATTGTGGCTTTCATTATAAAAAAATTCCACACTACTAACAATGGTAAATAGTGAGAAATACCTTAACCTTGTATATGTAACTGTAACCTTACCTTTAAGGAACTTGGCTTTAAATTGTATAATTATACGATTTTCTCTATTAAAAAATTGGATAAACCCAGTTTTAAACAGTAAGTTAAATTTAATTTGATGCCAACTGATGGATAACTATAGTTTAGCTGGTTAATCAATTGTTGTACTTTATTCAGAACCAAAAACCAAAATTTTCAGGTAAAACTGTCTCAGGTAATAGCTCAAGAAATTTTTTTTTGAAAAAAGCAACTCTTATTTAGATTATTTTTTATAAAAAGCAAAACTTGATACATAATTAATTAATACTAAGGTAATTGTTTACAAAACGGTTTTCTGCTATTTTACTATTATATGGTTAATATTTGGTATACATGCATTCTGTTATTTATTAGGAATACGAATTTATGTGCCCACAAACAAAAAATTGTGTATTTTTTAAATTTTAGGAAAAAACAAACTTAGGGGTTCACAGTGTTGCCAGTTTTTGACATTCTGTCTGTCTGAAATATAATTGGGGTAAATAAAAAGCTGCTTTGTTAACCAAAACTAACCACGACCAACTAGAACTAAGAGTTTTTGAATTTGTCTAAAAAGTCGGTCATGGTTAGTTCTGGTTAGCAAAGCGGCTTTTTATTTTACCCAATTATATTTCAGACGTAAAAATGCGAGGAAGTATTGGAAAAGATCCCGATTTGGCAACACTGTACCGTTAACCTTAAAAATGATTTCTTGCTGTTCCTTGTCAGTTCCTGTTTGACCCCCGATCAGTGAAGTGCTCGCGATAAAAAAACGACAGTTTTTTCCGGGAAGGTGGCTGAAGGTGCTGTATCAACAGCTTTTGCCATCGGGGATCAAGGACAAACTCAAGCCAAACGATAGAGTCCTTCTTCTGGGGCTAAGCGCTGTGAACGAAGATTCCTATACCTGTTTCTTTCTGAGGGCCCCACGCACGACGGATTTTCCTAATGGCGGAAGACGGTTGCGCGCTCAGCAGGGAGGGGCAGTACTGACAGAAAACGGTTATGCATGATACCAGAAGCAGTCCTTGGTCGGACGGCCATTGTTTGTGCCCTGCATCGATAATTTTTTCTGCTAAGAATTGAAGTTTTGGAAAAATTCGAAATTTCTGGGGGTTACAGAGCCCGAGGATCCAGAAGTTCCACCTACAAAGCTCGGGAAGGCTCACGTTGACAACAACGTGTGTCTGGAACGTGGAGAGCTCACAAACTGCCTTGCAGCAGCGCCATAAACAGAGCAGTATCCAGTATCTTGTCATAAAGGGGAGGTTTCGCATTATATGAAGAAATCAATGGTAATTATAAATTTTAAAATCGAAATAAAAATATTAAAACACATAATTTCTCTTCTGCCCTAGTATATTTGCAATCCCTGAGAACACTAGAATATAAGACTATATGAAAATTTTGCCATTTAATCCAAAAATAGCAGAAAACCGTTTTGTAAACAATTACCGATATTAACAACTTACTAATGTTACATATGCATATTTAACATCATCGTCCTTAATAATATATCCTTTTCCCGGATCCCTTCTGGTTTTGGTAAGCCCAATTCTTGTTCTAATATCAATAGATTTTACATTGTAAATTTTTTCCAAATAGTTTTTTATATCATATTTCGTCATTTGCATTGAACAAGCAAACTGAACAACATTTGGTGGCTGTTCCTGGGTCGACCTAACAAGTTTCATCCAAAAGTTGGGTAAAAATACCCGTAACTGTGGACCACCTTTTTGATATATTGGGTACCTTAAAAAGTTTTGATAACGCATACAAAATTAATAAAAAAAAACGTACTTACCATCTCGTGGACATTATTAACAATTAAAAAAAACAAAAAAATTAGAACGAACAAGGTAGATTCACAAAACTGAAAAGTTAGGTTAGGCTAGACGCACAGGGGGTTTGTGGAGAATAGAGATAAGGAGGACCATCTGTGTTACAAAAGTGGCCCTCAAATGGCAGTAAATTAAAATGGCGCTGGTATTCCAGAAGACCGGTTTTAAACCTAACTTGTTAGGATCCCGTGTCATTTAACTCCATTCGATTTACCAAAAATAAAAATTACAGATACAAAAAACACATTTTGTTTGGTAGTTTAAAAAAAAAACGAAAATGCATTTTTGCATAGAAAAATGAAATTAAAAGTCGGAAAAACACTATGTTTTTAGGTTAAGTAAGGCCAGATTTTGCTACGTTGTCGGATAGAAAAAAGGATTTAAATTTAGCTTTAAGTCATTCTGGATTAAATAATAATACACAAATTACAAAAAATTAATTTTTTAAATAAGGTGATCTGGAAGTGGGGTCCACCCTATTTTTGGCTATAAAAAATCAAAACATTAAGATATCAGCCTTTTTTTTATTTTGTTTGACGGTGCATTTACCTAACGAGAACTAACCAGCTCTAGGTAATATTTTGGAAGTTGTTGGTTACTTCTGGTTAGTTTTAAAAAAAAATCTGGTAAATGGAAAAAATAACCTTCAGTAATAACAAATTATTAGAAAACATCTGGCAATACTGCTTATTCAATAAGGGAAACGTCACAGAACCCACAGAACGGCATTAATGTATTTTTTTTTTCACTTTTTTTAATGTTAGTCGACCATAGTACTTTAGTATATTTTACATGGGATATAAAGAAATTATTTTATTTTGTGATAGTACCCTCCGCTACACCAGCGCCTCTTATTTAAAGTCATTCTGGGTCCACTTTTTAAGCCAAAAAGCAATAAGAGATGGTCCTCCTTATCTCTACTTTTCACAGTTATGTTGCAGTTGGTCTAGGAATTAGCGATTATCGATACTTGTTAGAGGTGGGAATAACGGGTCTTCTTAAATAATGTGTTACTTGTTCTCGTTGCCAAGAAATAACGTTCTTAAATAACGTAATTTGGAAACGAAGTTATTAGAAAGTTCTCTAACAAAACCAAAAAGCTAAATTCAAGTATGTGTATATTTTTATTTTTAAGTTTCCTTTTTATATTTGATCTATATTTTTTAATTTATTTTTATATTTTATTCATAGTCATAAGAAATAAGTTCTATTTTGTTGGTGGAATTTTTATTATTTTTCATTAAGAATTTATATTTTATAATGCTTTATTTGAAGCATTATTTACCCATGGTATTATTTAATTGTTATACTTTTATATTTATAACCAAATCGTTTACGGGAATACGAACTTCAGTCCTGTCTGCAGTCCATCTACTTCGACGCGAAACTAAAATAGTTATTGAATTCGTTCTCAAATAACGAAGAACAGGCAATCGGTACCTATAATACCTAATAACTAATAACTTGTAATATCTTTTAACTTCATTCGCTTATCGTTTCCGAATAACGGGCAGGCGCACAATCACGCGGACGTCTGTCGGCTGCTCGCGACAACCAGAGTTTATTAGTCTCATTAATCTAAAGATTCCAAGATTTTATTGGTTAGAACAAGAATCGTGAATTAAATTTAATACGTCTAGTCGGTCATGGTTAGTTTTGGTTAGCAAAGCGGCTTTTTATTTTCCCCATTATTTTCCCCAATTATATTTCAGATATGAAAATGTGGGGACGTATTAAATTTAATTCACGATTCTTGTTCTAACCAATAAAATCTTGGAATGCCTAGCGGTCTTTTAACGCTTCGTATCTAAAGGGGGTTATGACATCCGCCATATTGAAAAACTCTTGTATGACGTCAAGAAGGGTCCATTTCGGCCATATATGTTGGATTTTATGCCGGGCAGTGGCGTAGAATTGAGGTGGAAACGAAAAACTGCTTTTATACCGACGAACAAAATTTATATTTCAAAAATATAAATGTAATTCAATTAAGTATTGAAATTAAAAATTAAAGCGACAACACGACAATGGCGTACCTTTTCAATGGTATCTACTACATTAAATATTTTAAAAAATGAGAAAAAAATTACAATGTAGAAAATACTGATGATTGCTAATTTGTTATAATTATGAGTACTTACTCTATTTTTAAACACACGATATTGAATTATTAACACCTTTTTTTTCTTTAATAATACCCACCTATATTACGACGTTTATAAAATTTTATGAGCAAGTTTGGGGACTTTAATTTTTTTTTTTTTATCTTGGAACAGTCCAAGGGTAATAAACTTAACAAGGAGTGCTCGATCCCATTTAAGCCCATATACAGCAATTTAAATGTCAATTCGGTATTTGTGACGTAATCCGTTTGCCTGTTTGTTTTGTTTACAAGTGGTATA